>JAHPZR010001714.1:0-37500 GCA_019787425.1 Platygyra sinensis
GAAGGTAATGCGTTAAAATGTTAACTTTGTTGTTGAACGACATTGCCGAACGACGGCGAATAGTTTGGCATACACAAACAAACTGAACGCCACATGAATCATGCAGTAAGCGGACGAAGTCCTCGAGATCAGAACCTACTAGCAAAGGAGGGCGAGACGATAAATCATTCGTGCCAAGTTGCACGATAACAATGTCAGGGCGGACAGATTGCACAACATGCAGGTCATGACGGATGGCCTTTGCCACTGCGCGCCCTCCCACACCATGCCAAAAGATGGCAGCTGGCTCCTTTAGTTTAAACGCTAAATCTAAATCCCCAGGGTTGCGTTCAATGAAATCACGTAAACGACGAATGAAAGAATGACCCAGAACTAAAACGCGGGGTGTAGGCGTGCCGTGTGTAGCCATGACTATCCCCGATAAAATAAAATAAGGAAGGCAGTTATGTCAACGCAGAATATTAGAGAAACAGAGAGCAAGCTTAATAACTAGTAAAATATAGATAGAGAGAACTTGCCTGAAAAAATTTTGACTAAGCGACTCTAGAGTAGCTGTTCACAGGATGACGATGGACTTTGATTTCAAAATATGATTTCCGGCCCGTTAAGTTACCGTGGATTTCGAGAAACAGGCCCCAGATGCGAGAGAGTAATCAGTAATTAATTTTCTCTTTCTATGCCGGTCTTTTATTTTATTCCTCATTACTTTTTCTACAAGGATTATATTTTTTAGATGATATTACGAGGGAGGTTTAAATTGCTTAAATATTTACAAATACCTTAATCATCCGGTCCATTGAACACCATGTTGACGCAGCCAGATTCAATTTGTAACTTAGCTCGATTCGCGCGACAGGCTAGTGAACTAGTCAAGTGCTTAACGAAGAAACTTTTATCGATTTAAATTTTGAATGTAATTATTACAAACAAGTGCATTTTAATGAAGCAATAAAGTTGCTATATTTCTGTTGTTTTATTTTAGTCTACGTTGATAAGTGAATAAAGATGGTGAATTTTTATACGTTGTTATGACGGGTTTCAAACTAACTTTGCTTATAAAACAATCTTTTTTCACACACTGATGATTTGTCGGCAAATTAATCAATTTCTAGCCAGGAGGCATAATTGTTGTGTACTTTTAACATCAGTTAAATTCAGCAGCTCGTAGCATCGGTTTTTGATGAGTTTGAGAAGAAAAAACGCTTATTCCATAGCAGGAGCAGCAACGGAAGACAGAGCAAATCACACTGGCCGGAAGCTAAATTGATAACATTTTATTTACTTGTGATAATTTCGTAGCTAGTCTTACGAAGCTCGTTTCGTCCAGGCCAAGGGACTTATCAGAGACCTTTCTGCTTGGCAAACTCGTTGGGCATCGCGCCCAACGTCCCGTTCGTTAACAAAATGATGACAGCAGTCTTCTATCGCATAAGGATTCCCGACAGCACAAATTCACGAGTGAAATTAACAATAGAGTTAGTTGACAGATACTTGTGATCATTTCGTGGCTAATCTTACGAAACTCGTTTCGTCCCGGCCAAGGGACTCATCAGAGACCTTTCCGCTTGGCAAACTCGTTGGGCATCATGAAATGGTGCGTGCAAAAGAGTTGCATTACTTTCAACTTGAAGCTGGAATAACTGAGGCTAAAATCATATTGGACATTAGTAACGGACATGGTCAGCATGCATTTAGGCTTCGCCTATTTTCAAATATTTGAAATACGTAAACATTTACCGTTTACCACTAGGCAGGGTCCTGAAAGACTGACGGTGGTAATTTCTGATGGACACCCTTTACGGTCACGTAAAGTAATCTTTAAGGGCCGTGTCATTCCGATCATTTGAACGGTGTATAGTCACTCCTCCATTTCCAGCATGTGTTCCTGATACGCGGTCATCCATTATAATGCTCGACTGGACTAGAAAATACTGCACATCGAATTTTTTGTACGTTTTGTCATAAGTCAAGAGCCTGTGATAACCAGCTGCCCACTCCACCCTTAAAAAGACATAACAAATGAGCAATTGCCACATGTACTCGATTCCATGTTAACTAGTATATTATACACCCATGTTTAAGTGTTCCGTTTAACTTAGTAAGCATCCGGTCCGAGATTACATACGTGATCTGCCGTGAAACTGAAAGCAAATAGAAGGCGAGGCAAGAAAAGGCCGGGAAAAAATAAGGAGCAAACATGCAAACAAGCTAACACTGTTATGTGTTTTTATTTGGGAATTTTGGTTAAAAAACGTCAAATACCAACCAAGAAAAGGATTTTGCATTCATCATCCGGCCGCCCACTCCTCTCTTAAATTAAGTTCAGCATGTGTGTTTTTTTACTTTATTAAATCAATATTCTTGGGATCCACAGTAGCGAATTCATAATTTGCTTAAGCCGGTAATTCCACGTTAGGTTAGATTTTATTTTACATAAGTATCTTAAGTTTCTAACAGAAACTAACTAGAATATAGGGGGACCTCGCCCAAAGAGTCTTCGTACTCTACTCAACTCTTTGTTTAAAAACTAACGGGGCCGGGCCTAAACAAACTCCATTATTTTTTTCCAGTAACTCTGTTTGCTCACGATTCACTTAAGCTTTCCTCTGATCTGAGTGAATTTGAGCAGGAGTCTTAATTACGCCCATCAAATAAGGGAAAATAAATTGGCTTTTGTTTGTGTGTGCTACGTCCACGCGCGATGAACTCAAAGTTTAAAAAATTCGGGAAGTCCACGACATTAAGTCAATTAAACTAGTTCATAAATTCAACAAGACATGCAGAAGATGCCGCAATTTTTTGGCTACCGTGACAGCAGTCTTGCAGCCGACGCAGTGCAAGTGATAAGCGGTAGAGTTAGTTACGTAAACGTAAATTCGGGTTAGCCAGAAGTTAGGACAACGGTCTCGAGATATAGAAGCTTAACGAGAGATAATAAGAAGATTGAGTAAGCTGAGTTCATTTACAGAAATTGTTACGTTCCGATCCCTGTTAGAATATCTACAATTAGCCGATGCGGTCATGCGAGCAAGGTAAAAAAGAACCCTACTCAGAGCCGGAGGGTTTTAGCATTCTTCTGAAATAGTAACACTTCTCTAAATAGAAAGGGCAACATTTGTCGTGTTCTCTGTACACTCGGGTATTTTTTCCGGATTTTCCACGCTTAGTCCTTAGTAAAAATACGACATAGATTTTGCTCTCTCTCTCTCTTGGTGTCCGAGCTGCTCTTGTCTTTAAAATACTGAAAAGTGTATGGTTTGGAAAGAAGAGAGTTAGAAGCATAGACAACCCCTGGCGCGTAAATAATGCGCACGCTCCTTTGCACGCTTCACGAATATTAGACAAGAGTGTTGTTATTCGGCGAACACATGACTCCTTTATTAAACACCGCATGCATAGAAAACAAACTACACATCATGTTCTTATGCATTACACACATCCATCTCCCTAAAGAAAATAGTCTATGGCTGAAACACTTCCCTGGCTCGCGTGAGTTCCGTAGAAATAATCTTACTGAGAGACTCGACGGCATGTGCCTTCACACTTCACGGTTCACGCCTCTGAACAAAGTGGGTAAGTGGGCGAAAAAAACGATTTTCGACGTTATCCAATACACAAACTAAGTAATTAACGAGACTGAGTCACAGAAAGATACTGAACTGAAATTAATTATTCTGTAGCGAACTTTGCATGGCTAAAGATGAATCAGTACCGTAATTTTGATTAGTAAGTCAGTTATCTGGGAAAGACTTCTCAAGCCATGTATAAGGTGTGGTTTTACGGGGGTGTAACAATGGAAAGAACAAATTGATACACCATCCTACGGAGTCTTTTTTCTACGGCGTTTGAAACTCAATACAGATATCCGTAAAATTGTTGTGACCCAAATGGACCCAATTTGTTTGTTTTTGCAGTGTGTTTATATTGTGACCACGACTGAGTCCCAGTATTGGATGTTTAGCTGGGTTTATGCGCGACCTTTCTTTTGAGGTTTTCTTGTAAAAAGTAGACTCTCTTCGTCCACCGACTTGTGCGATAAAAAGTACTTAAGCCCTTCATTATTCTCGCCTACATAATGTGGGGGCTGATGATGGGTAAGTACTATGTCGCGTCTGACATGCTCTTCCTTGGTAATAGATTTTTATTCAACCGGCTGAATGTAGGATGAAATTCCTCTCATTTTTAATCAATTACATGAACAAGCGCGATTAAAATAAGCCGTACATAAATTAAAAACTTAAACGTTATAAAAAGGCACTCTGAGTGTTAAGATCTTCATAGCTTTGATCGAAAAGAGCAAGTTTATTACAAAGAGACAACATGGATTTAACACATATTTTTCTAGTAAGTAAAATAAACATCAATGACTAAGTCATTAGCTGAACCTTTTGATGCTCTGATTAGGGAGTTGCAACTTTTGGTAATTTTATGTGTTTTATCCTTTATAATTTAACGAAGGTATTTTCATTACACTACAATTGTCTTTTCCAGCACATAAAAACTGTATTCTAAGGCTAAGGTTTATATTATTCTGATTAATTTACTAGATTATGAAGCCGAATAATTGCAATGGTAATTAATTTTATTTGCAACTTCTCACTTGAAAAGTAGTAATCGCTCTTATCCAGACAATGTTTCTGCTGTATGTGTACTGCAAGCAGAATCGACGAGAAAGACTGGCATCAATTGTTTGTTTACCTTGGTTACTATGTTAAACGTATGATGTGCATTTTTATATCCGTAGACCGTTGTGGTATTCTTGCTGGCCCATGAAGAAGTCGCATCAACGCTTACGTTGACGCCAACTGACACAACACAAGTTGCTTTGCAATCAGTTTACAGACTAAGAGGAGATTGCTCTGGAGGAAATCTCCTTAAGATTCATCTCCACAAATGTACCCAAGGACTGTGTGAAGCAAAGTTAGATGGGCGAAAGACAACACTCAATGAAACAAGTAAGGGGTGCTATAATACTATCGTCCGCGTTAATATTTTGCTACCAAATTGGGTCACCTCGCAGCTCTCACAAGGTTTCATCTGATTGGAGACCACCTTTGAGGTTTAACAAAAGAACAACCAACAGAAACAATGGACCCTAGCCCTAAAACAGAAGGGCTGCGAATCTATCCGCGCCTATGAAATTTAGAGCTTGTAGGAGCTGCGAGCCACCGGGTACCAAATTGGGGAACGGTAATTGTTCAGATTGTAACAAAGCTAAGAAAAATTACAGCAAGTTAAATTAAATACAGACTGAACGAATTTGGATGAATACAAGGATCATTAGATTTTTGTTTTTCGCTGATTTGAGATTGTATTGAGTTACTACCAATCAATGATAATCTCTTGTTTATACACTGCTGAGCTCCTATCAGGCGTCAGTAAAATATTCTATAACAATTACCAGGCTAGGACCCTGGACAGATAAATTCACGGCAGAAATGGATAACAGAGAATACCGTGAACCATTTCATTTTGTTGTATTTGTATCCCACAGACATCTTTTCAGTTTTTAAGATTAAACATGTCAAATTTGTTTCAGCTTTTTGCTAATAATACATTTTTATCTGAAAGAATTTAGGATCAAAGATATTGGGACAGGAAATATTAAGTGCATTGAGTTTGGTGATAACACCAATCATAAATACGCACTAAAGGTCGTCAACAGCAGCGATGTCGCCTTTGAGGTGAGTCAATTGAGGCTAGTTTCACCTTATCATTTTTAAAGTGGTCAGTTTCAAATGAGTGTCATAGAACCAGATACATCATTACGCTGACCGATTGTCTTCCAATACTTGCGCTACCTGGTGATTCACTCGATCGCGTTTGCCGGGGCTCCTCCTGAGCTTGATGTATCTGGCTCGGGTTTATGATTGGTTCACCTGATTGTCTGGGTTCTATGTGATTGGGCAGAATGGAAACAGTTATAACTTAAAGGATTTTGTCAGCCAGAGAAGTTAATACCGTATCGGTGCATAAAATATAGTATATTTAAATACTGAAATTCCTGTCTCTTCCAGGTTTGATCCAACTTGGCTATCTAAAAAAGGGCCCACATTGCCCTATTTTCATATGGTTTGGCAGTTTTGGCCTGATATAAATATATATATTTTAATATGCTAGCTGTTTTGTCTCAAATAGTTCCCCATTAGGCTGAACTGACTAGAATCTGGGTACCTATAGGGTTGAGTACGCAGTTTGTGAGTGCATGAGATTTGCCGACTTGTATATTTATCTCATTTAAAGCGCGAAAAACTGAAACAAAACAATACTACTAAAAAGTACTACTTACTGTAAGGTTTCGTTACTTGGAAGGTTGCATTTTTTTTAAATTTTTCACATTTTTTTTGTTTATGTTGTATTTTCAGAAGCGAGGATGTGACGTCACAATTAGCAATGAGTTCCAGTTTGAAGAGGTTAACATAACTAAAAAGCACTTTGTATACAAATACAATAATAATGGTCTGTGTTTAGGGGTAGAGGAAGGTTGTAATGCGACCTTAAAAGTAATCACAGCGATCCAGACGGAAGACGGTAACAATAGGCGTTGTTACTTCAAAAAATTACGGCTACGATAGTTCTCTCTCTTGCATTTGCAATCATTTTAACAAAATAGAATCCGCAGTTATGATATAGATCTGTATTCTTTTGTGGAATTCTCCTTACTTGATTAAATGATGTTCATTTATACTATAACTTAGCTTGTATTGTAACATTTATTCATTTGGATTATCAGACCTTTATATGAATAACATAGCACTTGACGCAGCCTACCAGTTTTCGAAACTTTTTTCCGCGTCGTAAATAGCATCCAGGACTGAACAATTTTCTGTATATTGTCTTGCCGCTTTCGATCCGTATTCTCGATTGCCGTTCGGTTCCTTCACAACGAACTTGTTGAAAATTCGTTTTCTTTGATTTCAAAAGAAACGGTTCAGTTCTATTTGGCCAAGCAAAGCGAAAAAGAAAAGTTGTATAGTGAGTTGGCCTTGAGTTGTAGTGAACCTGTACTTTGCTCGCTGCTTTGTTCTGAAACGGACTCGAGCATTCACGTTGGAAAGCAAGATGATATGTTTATTTTAACTGATTTTAAGAAATGAAGTTTTGATGTTTCCGCTTCGTGACACCAATCTGTGTCAAGTTATTTTTAAACTGAGAATTTTTAAACATATTGGCCATAAACATTTTGTTTATTGGGTTTGTTAAATTCGAGACAAAGCAATGGTTTATTTAATTAAAGTTATTTAACGATCAATTTTGTGTTCAGTCTCGCTCGACTGCCGACTGAGACCGCTTGAGTATTTTTTTTTTTTCTGCATGAGTCATTTTCCAAAGAGGAAACGTCTTTACAATGGTCATTCCTCTTAGCGCTTCTCTTACCTTTTCAATGCCTCAACAATACATTTTTTGAACCTGATCTTCCCCGCCCAGTCCCTGAAAATATTATCTAAATTCTCAAATCTTTCCGCCGTTTTAAGACACAAAGGGAAAAATTTTAATGATGACGTCAATCGTGCGTCTGTCCTCTAATAGATCATTGGCGAGAACCAATCAAAATGCGAGAATAATTAACAATTATTCCATGAGCGCAAGTAGGATATGAGATGATAGATAGCCAACCAGACGCGCTATAATCATCTCAAATCCAACAAGCGCAAGTGGAATAATTGTTTTATTAATAACGCCCCCAAAATATAGAAAACTAAACTACAATAAAAATAAAAAGGCCCAAAAAATCACGCATACGCGCGCCATTTTAGTAGATCATGGCATAATGGCTCATATACCATGATGGCTAAGCCAATGAAAACTCTCGAATTGCATTATCCAATGATCCAGTTTTTAATAATTTCGATTATTATATAATGTTTAGTAGCGTAATTACCTATGTGCAAGTTAGTTTTTTAAGTGTTGTATTGTGATTAGCCTATAGTCTGGTTATGTAAGTAGCTCAGATTTAAAAGTGTTGTAAATAAATGGGTTTCTAAAAAAAGAGTCTCTCTTTTACCCATTCCCCTCCCCATGTGGCTCTGGACTTAGACTTTGCTTAATGCTTAACCTAGAAGACTAACTATTTTCAACGACTGACTCTGGAAAGCTGGTACACTAACTTAGAACAAGCGCCTCTCAACAGATGTCAACAACTACCGGCACCATACAAACGACTTATCCGCGACGAAAACGAAACCGACAAGCGGATTTCAAACAAACCGACTTAATTTTGACTAACAATAAACGGACTTCAAACCGACCAATTTGACTAACAAAAGACGGATCGAAATTGACCAATGACTGATGACAAACTTTACACAAGTCATTCAGCCAATACCATCATGGCTGAACTGACCAATCGTTTACAACGGACCAGACTTATAACATCATCGACTGACAAACCTCGACCTTGATTATTCTGGATATCACTAAAACCTCATCCAATAATTGTTTATTATACGAGCCAGTAAACGAGACGATTATATCAATTTCGTATAGATAGTCCAAAAGGTGACTTTTTTGTGTGTGTAAGGTCAATTGAAGGATATCGATAAGAGGAAAGGAAAAAACAAAATAGAGAAATACGACTACAGCGTAAAAAACCCGTATAATGGTACGGTACTTTATTAAAACAATTCATTCTGTGTTAATTTAGTTCTTGTGACTCAGTAGTACATACAGTTTACCGCGAGCATAGTTAATAGAGGGGAATGGTTATGAAACTCGTCAAAGTTCTTTGTTGTATGTTATTGTTCTGTTTTTTTGTCTTGACCCTGCACAAAACACAATAGTTGTTTACTCCGTACTGAGGAACTAACCAATAGAAACGTGTTGGTTACGTAATTCATGCACAGTGTATGAGCGCAAAACAAAAGATTGTGCAGGGTCGTGGACCTTCCAACATAAATCTTGGCATCTTTGTTTGTTGCTTTGATGTTTGCCGGGCTTCATAACCAGTCCCCTCTATTAACTATGCCGCGAGCAAATCTAGTCATTACGGTCAGATTTACATTTATGAACTATTTTAAGAAAATATTACTCCGCAATACAAACGAACCAATTGCGATGTTTATTACTTAAAAAGACGATTTCCAGTCTGTACAGCGCAGTCTCAGTACCCTAATGTTTATAAGCAAAATCTCACTTGAGAGAATGCCAATCGATGTCATTCGTTATGAGCCACATACCTTACTGGCTTTAGGTCCTTTCAAATTCTCTTCTTCAACAGCTTCATTAATTGATTGCAGTATTTTTGCAGTTGCGTAGGTGTTTGATCAGGTGATATGAGAAAGAACGAGACAAAGCTTCGAGCTGTTTCGCATCCAATGGGGCTGACATGAAACTTTGAGTTTACTTCATGTGCGTAGTTGCGAATTGTGTACATTTTGTGATGCCTTACGTGAAGCAAAACAAAAATCATCCACCAACTCTCGAGAGTGCGCACTACGAACTAGAAACAATCTTTACATTACAAACACTGAACTATAATGATTTAAATACCATATCGGCTAAGAATTGTTAGATAACACAACTACACAATAGGTATTTTTCGAAAGAAAAATTTCCTATTAGTCATATTGTTAACGCTAATCACAGACAGTCCTTTATAGCATTCGCCCGTGAGACACTTGCCCGTGTATTTACTCGGCCTGTATGTCATGTGATCAGCCGTAGCTTGCTGTTCAAACAAGAAATAACTACCTATGTTACTGTGACAGCCCCCTTCCTGTGAATGTAATTGAAAGAGAACGACAAATTAATTAAACATAATTTACAGTCTAAAACACAGCAGCAAGTCCCAAAATATTGCAATTAGAGCTTTGAATTGAAATGTTCTCTCACAAACATGGTTTAAATGGACCTATTAAACGAATTGGCCAACAGATGAGGCTCCTCAAAGAATAAGTTCGCATTTAGTGACTATAGTTTCACGCGCCTTGTAGCCGCAAGATGGCAGGATTCCTTGTCGCGTGGAAAGAAATCTTGAAATTTTTTTAACTTCCCACATTGATTTTTTTCTTCCTTTTTGGACAATGTGGAGATAATTGTAAATAAAATCTGTTTCTGAAAAGAAAAGTAGGGGTCACGTCCAAAATTGTTAAATCCAAGCAAAGCTATAAAAATGGCCATCTGCCCTATCATTGTTCATTTTAGTACTTAGCGAGCGCACGATGCATGACGTGACATGTGAATTTGCCTTCGCAGAAAGGATGCGCAGAAACAATTACGTCTAGTGATGGTGAATGATGTCTAGTGATGGTGATTTACGTCTAGTGATGGTGAATGATGTCTAGTGATGGTGAATTACGTTTAGTGATGGTGAATGATGTCTAGTGATGGTTAATTACGTTTAATTATGGTGAATTACGTCTAGTGATGGTGAATGATGTCTAGTGATGGTGAATTACGTTTAGTGATGGTGAATTACGTCTACTGACGGTGAATTACGTCTACTGATGGTGAATCACGTCTAGTGATGGTGAATTACGTCTACTGATGGTGAATTACGTCTAGTGATGGTGAATGATGTGAAGTTATGGAATATGATGTCTGTGGATAGTGAACAATGTCTAATAATGTCAAATGATGTATAATAATGTCTGGTGTCGTTTAGTGATGTAAAGTTACGTCTCATGACTCCATATGACGTGTAGTTCCATATATGGTATTGGAATTATTATGAGGTTTCTCCATTTCGTGTATATAGGACATGAATTTATTACCGCTCGCTGGCTCACCGAACTCTTATCCGCCATTTTGAAAAGCACGAGGACAGTCAAGAGAAAGATTATAGCTTTTTGGGGAACGACACCAACCTTTACGATGCACTAGTTTATAAGCCAAAATTTAGGAGTGAATATTTGGAGAGACAAATTTACGAGCGATCACTTTTTTGCATCGTGAAACCTGGTGAAACTTATCGAGAATCAGAGCGAAAACAAAATTTATATCATCTTAAAAAATGTGCTACAGGGCGATCTAGATGTGCTCTTTTAGAGTTTGCCTTTAAAAAGATTTCAACGATTAAGATACCGAAGTCTTCAAAGCTCCATCGCTATGTTAATAAGGTGAGAAAACTTTATCATGCACGATGTAAGTTAGCCTGAATTTCGGGAGAGAGACGTCGTCTCTCTCCCGAGACTTAGCGAGAGGAGGCGGCGGCTGAAATTAAGGCTCGATTTAAATGTAATAACAAACGCGATCCAAAGATAATTAACTATAATAAAATGGCTATGCCCAAGAAAGCTTATTTGCTGTCTTTCTTTAGCAGGCATTATCACAAGATAATGAAACAAATGTAAAGCACGTCAATATTTATCATTGTTCAGTCTTGCAATTTTGTGATTCATATGACCAATTATGTGAATTTCAAACTAGGTAAGGATGTTGAGAAGAATCCAGGACCTACTCAATACAACACTGATCATCATGAAGTAATAATTGGACCTTTTATGCAAAATCACAGCTCAACAATGCAGTTGATTTCTCCTATTTCCTCTAAGAATTTGACACAGTCAAGATTATGTGAACTTGGTTTACAATCAATTAAATAGATTTATAACATAACTAAAGCAAAGCGCGCGCTCTGATTGGCTAATTCGCCATCTACTATTTGCCCATGGGTGTATGCTGCTGACGTACTCAATAAATAAAGCAGAACGCGCGCTTTGTGATCTAGCTTAATTTGTTGCGGGCCTCGTGAGTCCACAACATTTTGACCACTGTTATGACACGCATCGTTGTCGATTAGAGTAAAGACTACGCTAAAGCACATTCAATTTGTTTTTCATCACAATATCAAAGATACCGAAATAAATATTTGTCTACTCGGACTTGAAAGTGCACGCGCTTGTACGCGTCAAACTTTCCTTTCAAAAACTTTTACAAACTCGCTTAAAGGGCCATTGTCACGATAAAGCGCATGTGCGGTCTTGATTGACCCCGATTTTTTTTAAACCAATAGAAACCGTAATACTATCACGAGCGCCACGAGGGTCAGCTTAGAGTTGCACGTGCCTTTCGAACATCTTTTTATCCGCCGGCTTTTGGCCTTTTGTTTGTAAACAATATTTATCATGTTTATGTTGTGTGAAGGCCGTGCCCGTTGATTACAAGCACATACGCTTTACTTTCTTCCAACTTGCATGCATATCTGCAGCTATATATACAAAACTTCCGATTTTCGTCCCTGTACTTGCATCTTTTCTTCGTTTTTTGTCTTTTTTTTTTTCGAACAAGACGGCTACGAGGTGAAAGAGCTTCCGTGTCTAGCCGCTTCGAAAACCCTTTCGAGGACATTGTATTTCTCGACAGCATTCAACTCAAAACACAAAATACGAATTTTAAATCTTTCATGGATGACTAAACAGTTCTTCAATATCGGTATTACTATTTTCACAAGCTCGATGGAGGAGGATTTTTCTTACGAATAACAACTTTGAAAACTGTTCCGTCGGATGAGAAATCAAATTGCTGCACATGCGCAGAAGGGTGTCAAATGCCCTTAATATGCAGAAACAATACGAAAAAAATCCTTGGGAGACGAGGAATGACACGTACTCGTTGTCGGCAAGAGTACAGTCCACGATAAACCACATTTCTATTTGTTTTTTACCGCAATATCAACGTCAAAGAAAATATTTTTCTTCAGAGCGCGAGCTGAAAAAGGCATTGCGTTACACATTGACGCGAGCAGCGTGTTATGGACTCTAAAAGACTTCTGTTGACTTTTGTCTCTGATTGTGAGTTACGTCAGTGTTAGCCTCCACAGAAGAGGGGGAGGAATGCGAGAGGTTAACTATATTTATGCAATCCCGTGTCCCACTGGGCCCCGGTAAGTTCCACGTAGTGGTTCTAGTTCTTTTTTTTTTAATTAACTCACCTCAAAAACAAGACTAATCCCATTGATGGTCTTCAGTGCGTATTCTTTATTAGAATCGAGTATATCGGTGAACTGAATACAGTGCAACCCAGGCTTGTTGTTCTTGTCGGGCTCTTCAATCTTAAATCCTTTAACAAAAAAAATAAAATAGAAGTTGACGCCCCACTACAGTAAGCACTAGAGAATTTATTGGTTCCATCAAATATCCTACACGGTCGACTACCGATGACTCGAACCCTCGCCAACTCGAACCATGCACTAACTCGAACCTTGGATTTCCTCACGTATTTACGGTAATTTTACCCTTAGTAAAACGTAACTCGAGCCGTCTAGTATGAGGCGCCACGCACTTCTCGTAAGGTTTAACACGATTGGCCGAGAAAACAATAGAATAAACAACAGAAACAATAGCCCTAGTCCTGAAAACAATAGAGGTGGATGAGTCCGGGAGCAAATAATATCAGAGGTTCCGAAGAGGTGCGTGATTACTGTCTAGTATAACTCAAACCTCCCGCTAACTCGAGGCAATTTTCAGTGTCCCTTTAACCTGCTATGTTCACAGCAACATGACTTCTATGCTGCTTTTCCTTGATTTCTTTTGTTTTCCACTATCGTAACGTTTATACGTTCTGATTTATAAGGTAAATTAGAGATGTACTGTTCAATTTTCACTCAACATCTCTACAATTAAATTTGAATAAAATGTAGACTATATAATAAGAAACACAGTAAACATCGTTTTTTCCGGCTTTTAGGTCATTTGTACTCCACTCCCTATTACTCAAACTCTGAACCTGAACCTTTTTTGAAACACTGAGATGTTTTGATTGGTTTATTTCACTCCGGTCATCAGCAAAAATCAGTAACTTAACTTATTTATTATTAAAATCAGACCTGCAACGTGTCTCATTGGTGCCGGGACAACAAATTTCTCTTATTATAAAAGGAATCAATGTGAGTTTGTACGACTACTGACGATAAACTTCACTTCAACTCGGATCTTAAGAAGTCGACTCTTCTTCCATTACTTACGTGTCCCGTTTTCAAAGGTAGTTTTACCAGTAATGGTTACTTCACATTGCTTGCCCCCGGCAGCTGTAGCACAGTTATCGCTATTAATCTTCATAGGATTGCCTCCACCGCATTGTTGATGACGTTTCCAGAACGAACTCAGGGAATGTAGACTTGACACAACTTCCATGCGAGCCAGCAAGCACGCGGCAACAATCTACAATTATTTAGAGATTAACAATTAAGACAAATAAACACTTAAAAGCACCAAAACAGACTGCGTTAACAGACTGTTTTCAACGTAAACCCATCGATCATTGTCCGGTTATAAAAATGAACGGAAAAGCATTAATTTAATAACTTTTTCGATACAGTGAGAACATTTCATGAAAAATTTAGAGCATTTAATGTCCTTAATGTTTCTTTTTTGTACAGCAATTAATATTTAAAGCTAAGACCAAAAGACATTGTAGAATTGAATTTCAAACTATTCTCTTAGGGAAAACACTTTGATAACAGCATCAAAGATTTAAGTTTCTATAAAGTTACTTACTACAAAAATCCCCTTCAACGCCATTTGATGCTCTCTTTCTCTCTCTCTTCGGTCAGATTCCAATGTTGAAAGTTTCACGGCGCAGCTTCCTTTTATATCATTTTTCATACAATACAGGTATGCATGTGTGTGCAATGTATGTAACTGCTCAAGAATTCGCTTCTCTTTAGGGCTCTTCCGAATCGCCTGGGTTAGTTTTGAAACAAAGGTATAATGTACTTATTGTAATTTAAAAAAGACGTCCTGCTTTTGAAAGAGACACATCTGACCGCCGAACCGGAAAACCCAGTTTGAAAAAGTGTACTTGTGCGACATTTGTGAGTCACGCCACGTGTGAGGATATTCGACGGAAGTTTTGCAACTTTAACGGATTGGCTTCAAACTGAATTTAAACGGCCTTCTCAGTCTGTGTACACGTGTACAATAACACTTCAATTGATAAGCTTGACGATTAAAGCGATGTAGCGAGTTTATGAAGCCGACTTTTCGAGCAGGCGATAGTCTTCGTCATCAGAAGAAGCCACCTAAACTGTCAGTTTCAAAAACTAGCTACAGCAGTTTTTTTTTTTTTTTTGCTTTACCAACTTCATGTTAATGCCTTGTTTTACTGCCGGTAAAGGCAGTCATTAAACTGGAACACACAGGTACAGATCTGGGATAGTAACAAATATTTAAGTTATTTGGTCTCCAAACTTTAGGTATTTCGAAATAGTTTAAAGATGACTTCCAGCTACTTCAATTAAATGAGATCTACATTAAAGTATTCCACACATGTAATTAAACTATATAGCAGTTAACGATGCTTAAAAAGGTTAGGCGTATCTTTGATTGGCATCGATGTCGTAACGCTAAAGGAATGCAAAGAAAACGAACGACCTACGTGGTACTAACCACTCCAACAATTACAAAGTTCCATTTTTCCCCTCTCGCAACAAGAAGACACAGCGACCTTGTTAAAAAAACGGCCTGCTACATATCTGTCACTTGGATAAGAGAGGTGAAAACTCTGGCAGGAAATAAAAGCACTTTTGTGTATTTCCAAATAGGTGAACGATGATTTCCAGTTATTTCAACTAAATGAGATGAACACATAGAGATATTTAACGCATCAAATTAAACTAGTCAAGGATGTTTGAGAAAGTTTACGCGTACAGTCGAGCAAAAACGTTTTAAGAGCAAATCCCCACAAGAATCAAACAAAATCAAATTTCTTCGGCAAGGCTTGAAAACTCAATTTCTCTCCCCTTTTGCATATAGTTAGCCCCAAGCAAGAATACAAACAGCCTGTGTTTTTTTCCTCGAAATAGTTTTGTCTTTCTGAGAAAAACAACTTTTTCGATTTACCCTCCAGACTCAGTTTAGCGAGTCCCATTTGGGTTGAAAATCGACCATTTTCATTTGATTCGCATGTCGCAACCATCAAGCGCAGAAAAATTGTAATGCAACCAACTTATTGCATAACTTTTCCTTGTCCAAAACCCACAATTTCAAGAATATTGGATTAATCTAATAATTTTGCGGTCAATAAAACCAGAGTGTTCTCCAACCTTAACTTCGTCGGTCGGTGCGAAGAATTGTTATTTTGACCATGTGCCATATCACCGAATTTCATAAGATTAAGGATTTTAATTAAGGAAGGGTAGGTCTTTCAAAATATGTAAAGTTTAGTTTGGGCAAATGATTTGGCAGTCGTCAAAAAATTATTCAAAATTGCTTACTCTAGACACAAAATCACGCCAGCAGTGTTGAGTGCGTGACCAAGAGTATATTATCATTGTATCCGCAATCTACATACCAATATCACTTTGGTTCGAAAGTCAGCGTTACAAAGGTATAAATATGATAAACATGCTTACCCTCTTCGATTTGTAACATCCTGAATTTGTCAAACTGTTTCTTTCCCTGTATATTTTCAGCGACGTTTTCGACAAGGCCCACATCAGAATTTGAAGAAAAACAATAACTGCCGAGTGCATATGTATTCATTTTATGTAACACAATCTCTGCTATTTGTGTCCTTTGATTTAGCAAGCAGTAAACCGCTAAAGCGTTATTCAATTGCAATATGCGAGTTTCGAGTTTCCATTTTGAAGGCATTTGAAAGTTCTCGCTGTTGTTGATTTCAACGTGTAATTTGCATATTTATACCCGAGGCAAGCGCGCGCAACACCATTTGCACATAGGGACGAGGCTGGGGATTTCTGCAGACTACAGAACGGGAAGTGCCCTTCATCAGGTAAGAAAAAAAAATCAAATACTTTAACTGGTCACGAGAACAGACTGTACAAGGAGAAAGTAAAGCGTCAGAGAAATCAAAGCAAAAAACTGACCAGCAAAACCCGAAGAAAATCGGAAATTGACCAGCAAAGCTGCGACTGACTCTGATGTTCTCCCGATGTCTTTTAGATCCTCGTTCTAAAATTCTAACATAACAAGAAAAAAAAATATATTTTTTCCATGTTACACAGTTTACATTCATTACTTGCAAATGCTTAATGTTACATTTCCTACTTGCAATACACTACGTTACAAAACAAATAAAGAAGCCTAAGCCGTGTATTACACTGTGATAAAACACGATGCAGGGGCGTAGCCAGCATTTCTAGGAGGGGGGTGGGGGGTCCAAATTGTTTCCAACGAAAACGGTTGGTCTAAAATCCTTACATTACGTACATACAAGACTTTGGCGTTTACGCTACGCAAACAGAAGACGCCTTGGTTGCCGTTGAGCAAACACTGTTATCACTTCCTTGATATTTATGTCTCGGTGGTAATTGATGTTCATCAACGCCAGCCCAGACTCTCACTCGCTTGACATGGTTGACCTCAGGCATGTTTTTATCCTTCTTAGTGCACTGAATGAACGCTCACATTCAGTTGACGTCATCGGCAATGTGCACAAAATGCGGGTCAAGGTGTGGATGTTAGAAAAGAACTCTCGATCGCATGCTGCGAGTGTCTGAACTGCAGAGGTGGGAAGGTCGGCATCCTCAGTGCTGCACCACTTTCTCTTCTATTGCAAGAGCTCAACAACCACATGGGGAGAAGGAAGGTTGTTCTCATAAATCTCCAGCGCTGCGTAAATGTCAGGATTTCTGTCTCGACAGCTACCAGCTGAGAAGGAAGATTAAAGAGGCTAGACAAGACAGCATCATTAGTAGGATTGAAGTATGTTTTCATCTCTGATTGTAGATGGTCTAGAATGGGAATAGCAACTGCCCTCTTATAGTAATCAGATGGTGTCTGGGCTGGCACATTGTCGCAATGCTACTGCTGATCGGTCCCGCGCGGGATGAAAGGTACAACACCTACATTTGCCGCGGTAGTGACCGGCGCCAGATCGAACCACTCGGATGTCTTTGATGTTGTCTCGGAGTTCCTGGAGATCGTCGGTGACATTATTACTGTTAGTGTATGCCTCGTAGACAGCTAGATCTCTAGAACAACATCAATGGATCGTCTACTAATTTCGCAGTCATTTCTGCACACACGTGCATCTTGTTACACAAAAATCCCAACTCTGCTTATGTCTCCAAAAATGAAAGTGAAACGCAAAACGAAAAGTTTCAGGAATCGAGAGTCCATTACACTCTTGCTGGGATAAAATCGCTGTTGAAAATAGGAGAGGGGGGTTCCGGAACCCCTGGAACCCTCCCCTGGCTACACCGCTGCGATGGTCATTTAAGAACGCGAGGGAAATGTAGAAAACACGAGCCGCCGGCGAGTGTTTTCTACATTTCTCGAGTGTTCTCAAATGACCAGAGTGTTTTATCACAGTGTAATACACGGCTTAGGCTTCTTCATTTGCTTTAAAATATAGATTTTACGAGCGCAAAACAATAAAACAGGCTTTTTCTATGTTTTATACTCTGATAAAACATGGGTTTTTGACCAATCAGAGCACGCGCAGGGTCTATATTTTAATTACTTATAAACATTACTTATACGACACTAACTGCCTACATTACATTACATTACGTTACATTACATTACACAACATTACATTACAATACACTACATTACTTGCTTACATACATCGCTTACAACACATGACATAACCTGACAATACATTATATTCATTACTTACTGTATGTTGTTATTGTTTAGACCTTGCAAATTGAAACTCAACCTCGTTCCCAGGATCTCTCTTCTTTGCCTCCCTTGGTCGTTGGAAGAAAGACGGGTCTTTCTTCCAACGACCAAGAAAGGCAGAGAAGAGAGACCCTGGGAACGAGGTTGATTGAAACTGTGACTCCTTACGTTAATTTATGAAACTGGATCACTTCTTTAAAAAAGTACTTTGCTTGTTTGATATAGAAGCTATGTTAAGTTTAATTTCAATTTTGTCATATACAAGATTTAAGAAATCTGCGAAATGAAATTTAACACTATTTAATGGTTTGCAATAGAGGAAGTATTTACCTATGAGAATTAGGTGGTTTAGGGTTGAACATGAAAACGAATTCGTGAGAACTCCGTAAATAGTTTCATTCTTGGGTCTCTTGGAGAGGCTAAGGGTCTTTTTGGAAACAGAATGATACCATTTAATAAAATCCGACCAGAAAGAACTAGCAATGGGGCACGATACAAATAAGTGGCCGACTTGGTCTACGTTTGTACAAAAGAAAAAAATAATTGGGGAAGCTTCAAAGTCTTAAAAATTTCTAAGTGTAACTCTTCATCTATGTGATCTGTTGTTGTTTTTTTTTTTGCTTTTGTGTTACAGGTGCTTGTTTGTTGGTAATTATCACAGCCCCTTTTTCCACCGTGTTTTCCGGAGTTTGTATTAATGTTTGCTTACGTGTCGGAGTCAGTGAGAAAAAGAATTTTCATTACTTTATTTGGTTTGAGGAAAAGTAAACAAGCCAACATCTTCATTGCATGGTCAATTATATGAAATAAATATACCAAAAAGTAATTCTAAAGAACCAGTACTGAGATTACAATCCTTTTTTTGTGTTTTTGGCAGACAAAAATCCTCCCCCTCCCCCCCCCCCCCCCCCCCCCGCCTCGACCCGGTGCAAAGAATTTTGCCTCTTGGCTATGCGAGGAATATGCAAATAGCGCCGCGCACAGTTTCTAAAAATAGATTACATCACTAGAGATCCCCCGATCGATGGCGGCTTACAGTGTATTTGTTCGTCACTTACTGGCAATTTCTGCTTCAAAGCAGGTTGAGTCATTCTATTGAGCAGTACAACGAGCCACCAAGGTACAGGTTGCATAGGAACTTCGCAAAATCGCTCTTTGTGGTTCAAATCTACCAGACGGATGCCCGGTACAGAGGTTCCCGACGTACAAACTTAGCGGAACGCCATTGAAGAAATGACTGGAGCGAAACGTTGTTTGACAGTCAAGATATCATATCTGGGCTAAGGTGAACATATTCATGTTGCACTGTGCTTTAGTAATCCGGATATTTCGAATTGAAGGGATTTAATTAATTATCAATGCAGTGGTAATGTTTAGTCACGCATTCGACTACTTGCGTGATTTCGATTTTTCTGTACGATTTGAATAATGTTTTGACGACTGCTTATTCATTTGCCCAAACTAAACTTTACATATCCTGGAAGACCTATCCTTATGCAGTCAGAATCTAAAATATTTTGGAATTCCGAGATATGGCACTTGGTCAAAATGTCAATTCTTTTCACCAACCGTCGAACCTCATGGCGGAGAACACTCTGCTTTTGTTAACCACCAAATAATTAGATTAATATAATTTTCCTGTAATTGTGCTTTTTTGGACTAGCAAGAGATATGCAAAAAGTTGGTTGTATTACAACTTTCCTGCACTCAAAAAATGCGACACGCGAATCATTTAAAAATCGTCGATTTTCAGCCCGGTTGGGACTCGTTAAATTGATGCCAGGACGTGAAATCGAAAATGTCGTTTTTCTCGGAAATACCGTAATATTTGAGGGAAAAAAACACATGGCGTTTTTACCTTTACTGAGGCCAACTTATATGCAAAAGTAGGGCGAATTTAATTTTTCAAGTCTTACCGGACTATATTTGATTTTTATGGACATTTGCTCTTAATATATGTTATACATGTTTAAAAATGGAGTAATTGTAGTCAGTAGAGGACATAGTCGATAAAGGTGTTTTTTGTCAATGACTTGTATATTCTAGCAAGACGTTTCGACGTTTCGAGGGAATTTAAGAGGCGTGCAAGGCACTTGTAGACTTCTGGGATTACTATTCGATCCGCATTCCCAGCTTTCGGGTCTTTTACAGACATCCAAGCCTCCAGAAAAAGTTGCTGTTATACATGCATGTTTGTTAACCGGTTTCGCCTTGTTCTCAGAAACGTTTGAAAAATCTGATGAGTCTCGGCTTGAAGCCTAAGAAATTTCCCTGATAGCTGCGGAATGTTTTGTGCTGTTGTTCTTTTTGCCATGTTTTGTACATAGCGACTCCAAATACTGAATTTTTGTTTTTGTTTTTTTCATTTTTTCTTTCATTTTAGCGTTATTTGCTGACCAAATAAATGACACAAACTATGTAATACAATCCACATAACTTAACTTGCAATGCCAATGAATTAGTGGCAATTCTTATGCTATAGTATTATATTATTATATACTGACATATTGATTATAGTATCAGCGGAAATGAAAGGTTAAACATTATATGCATGAGATGCAATTCATTCTTGAATAGAAAGTAGTTAATTTGATTCACTCGTCAATAGTTCTCATAACAGCTAGCCGACGGTTCCGCTTTAACTTGACCATAATGATTTCAAGTAGGAAAACAGTTTTTAAAAACTAAACCTCCGACAGAACAGTAAGGAAATTAAAAGAAAAATGAAATTGAAAGAGCGTAACTACAGAGAACATGAATGACGCGAAACCAGTGACGCAGAACCTTGTCGCCCTGAAGCCAGCAAAGCTAAAAAAAGGCGCAGCGGAAAGTTTGTTGTTTAATCATGAGAATGGCACGTGCGTTGGAGTTGAAGTCGAAACACGGGCGCCTGATATTGACACAGAAAATGATCATATTTTCTAAGTCAATCTGAATTTGCACATCTATGAAAGTTTAGCCTAAATTTTTTTACGTTTGCCGTTTGTTTTTAAAAGCAGATTTTATGCCTTGACTGCATAGAACTTGTAATTGATTTTATTCGCCAGGCTTAAAACGTTTTTTCAATTAAAATGGGAAAAATCTGTAGAAGTACTGGTAGCCTAAACACTCATATTTACGTCAGAAAACCTAATTTACTAAAACTGACTAAATCAGTTATCTTTGTTACGTGAAAAATAGGTTACAGTCGTGTTTACCGAATATGTTCAGCATAGCTAGCAGAGCACGAAGTTTCGAACATTTTCCGAAAAATAACATTTTCTTATTCTTGGTGGCTTATTAACTCTGATGATTGAAAGGATCCCTTGACAATTGTTCACGCAATACAAATTTATGTTCAACACCCTTATCTATTGAACTTCACAAAACAAACCCAAAGTAATAAAGATAGGATCATCTCTCCTTGAAAAGCAAAACGACGAACTAAAAGAAAACTAGGGATCATTACTAAAATTGGTTATAGCCGTCGTTATAGTCCTCTGCCGCTTGTATTCATTGAGCCGTTTGGTAACATAGCTCTCGGCGTCAGTATCCTTAAAAGCACGGCTTTAATTGAGGATTTTAACGTGAGGTACCGTTTCCTTTCTACTTTATGAAAAGCGCAAGGTCATGCTTCTCTAATTCAACAGAATCTATCACGTGCAAACTACGCAGAAACGAATTGAAAGCAAACAAAATTGTTGACTAATGTCATTCGAAACGACTTCAAAACCTCGACTATACGCGTAAAACATTTTCATACATCCTGGACTAGTTTAATTGTGATGCGTTCAATATTTTTAATGTCTATCTCATTTAGTTGAATATACTAGAAATACATCGTGTCAGCTATTTGAAATACGTAAAAGTGCTTTTATTTGGCTTGGCGCAGAGTGTTTTCACCTCCTCTTATCCAAGTGACAGATCTGTAGTCTGCAGGCGGGTTTTGGAGAAACGACAAGACAGGGACTGAGAGACGTCGTTTTAAAAATTTCAGTTTGACGCCAATCCGTTAAAGTTGCAAAACTTCCGTCGAATATCCTCACACGTGGCCTGAGTCACAAATGTCTCACAAGTACACTTTTTCAAACTGGGTTTTCCGTTCGGCGGTCGGATGTGTCTCTTTCAAAAGCAGGACGTCTTTTTTAAATTACAATAAGTACATTATACCTTTGTTTCAAAACTAACCAAGGCGATTCGGAAGAGCCCCAAAGAGAAGCGAATTCTTGAGCAGTTACATGCATCGCACTATATGCATACCTGTATTGTAAAAATGATATAAAAGGAAGCTTAGCCATGAAACTTTCAACATTGGAATCTGACCGAAGAGAGAGAGAAAGAGAGCATCAAATGGCGTTGAAGGGGATTTTTGTAGTAAGTAACTTTATAGAAACTTAAATCTTAAATAGTTGGACATTCTGTTCTGCAATGTCTTTTGGCCTTAGCTTTAAATATTAATTGTAACACAAAAAAGAAAACGTTAAGGACATTAAATGCTCAAGACTTTTCATGAAATGCTCTCAGTGAATCGAAAAAGTTATTAAGATACTTTTCACTACATTTTTATAACTTGACAATGATAGGTTTACGTTGAAAACAGTCTGTTAACGCATCCTGTTTTTGGTGACTTATAAGTGTTTATTTGTCTTGTTAATCTCTTTACCTGTAGATTGCTGCCGCGTGCTTGCTGGCTCGCATGGAAGTTGTGTCAAGTCTACATTCCCTGAGTTCGTTTTGAAAACTTCATCAAACACTGCGGTGGAGCCAATCTTATGAAGATTAATACCAATAACTGTGCTACAGTTGCCGGCCTCGAGCAATGTGAAGTAAACGTTTCTGGTAAAGCTACCACTGACATCGGGACACGTAAGTAATGGAAGAAATGAGCTTTTTTTAAACTCAGAGTCGACTCCTTAAGATCCGAGGTGAAGTGAAGTTTATCGTCATTGATAGTCGTACATGCAGACGCACATTGACTCCTTTTATAATTAAGAGAAGTTTCTTGTCCACCCCAAGGAACACGTTGCAGGGCTGATTTTAATAATAAATAGGCAAAGTTATGGCTTTTTGCTAATGACCGGAGTAAAATAAACCAATCAAGACATCTCAGTGTCTCAAAAAGGTTCAGCTTCAAGGGAGTTCGAGTAATCGGGAGTTAACGAACAAATGACCAGAAAGAGAAAAAAAAACGATGTTTACTGTGTTTCTTATATACAGTCTACATTTTGTTCAAATTGATTGGAGCCGTCGAGAGAAATTGAACAGTGCATTTCGAATTCACCTTATAAATCAGAACGCATAACGTATGGAAACAAAGAATCAGAAAACAGCAGTAGAAGTCATGTTGCTGTGAGCATTGCCGGTTTAATGGGAAACTAAAAATTGCCTCGAGTTAGCGCGGGTTCGAGTTATACTAGACGGCTCGAGTTACGTTTTACTGAGGGTAAAATTCCCTCAACCCCTTCACTGCTAAGGGGTTTCCCTTTGACAAGTAAAATCGCCTGGCGTTAGATAGAGTAAAATCTATAAGTAAGTCCTTGGCAGTGAAAGGGTTAAATACATGACGGAAATCCAAGGTTAACAGACTTTGGTTCGAGTAAGTGCATGGTTTGAGTTGGCGAGGATTCGAGTCATCGGTAGTCGACTGTGTAGGTTATTTGCATCATTACGTGGAACCAATAAATTTTCTAGTGCTAACTGTAGTAAGGCGTCAACTGTTATTTTTATTTCGTTTGTTAAAGAGTTTAAGATTGAAGAGCCAGACAAGAACAACAAGCCCGGGTTGCACTGTATTCAGTTCACTGATATAGACGATTCTAATAAAAAATACGCACTGAAGGCCATCAATGGGATTAGACTTGTTTTTGAGGTGAGTTAATTAAAAAAAATGAGACACAAGAAGATTTGCCTGCAAAGAATCAAGATATTTGTATTCATAATCCCGGACTAGATATTTGTTTGGATGAAACGACTGCCATGATCAGTTCTTACGATGTATGTAGGCTGGTATCATAAAGAAAATTGGCATTAAAAATAAGATTTGTTATTATATGCATTTAAGAAGCTCTTGGTACCAATGGACTACAGGAAAAGTAAACTACTTTAAGGCCTCCCGGGAGGGGGGGGGGGGGTGTACTTAACAAAGTTTAATACAGGGAGGCTCCGCCCAGAGATCCAACCCCTTACCCTTTTCATCATCATCATCATTGAAGAAAGGTACCCCTTTCACATACCTACTTTAGGAAGTCTTGTCCTCATTTTCATGTAGTGCTTAATAAATAGACGGATACAGCCATAAGGGGCGTCTATTCGAAATGTTATAATTAAAGGCCCTTTTAAATACACAAAAGAACAGATTTTCCTACCCTTTTATATACCTGAAGCCTGAAAAGGGTACCCCTATCGGGCGGAGCCTCCCCGTATAGGCCATTATAGGGAGTAACCCCCCACCCCGGGCTTTAAGGACGTCCGCGCTAATTGTTGCACTGCGCACGCAAATTCACATGGCACGTCAAGCTTGAGCGCGCGCACTAAGTACTAAAATGAACAATGAAGGGCAGATGGCCATTGCTCAGTGATTGCTATAGCTTTGCTTGGATTTAACTATTTTGGACGTTCAGTGACCCCTACTTTTCTTTTCAGAAACAGATTTTATTTACAATTATCTCCACATTGTCCAAAAATGAAGAAAAAAACTCAATGCCGTGGAAAGTTAAAGAAAAATTTAAGATTTCACTCTAGGGGACATGGAATCCTGCCATCTTGCGGCTGCAAGGCGCGTGAAACTATAGTCACTAAATGCGAACTTGTTCCATAAGGAACCTCATCTGTTGGCTAAATTCGCCTAATAGGTCCATTTAAACCATGTTTGCGAGAGAACATTTCCATTCAAAGCTAATTACAATATTTTGGGACTTGTTGCCGTGTTCTGGATTGTAAAGTATGTTTAATATATTTATTTGTCATTCTCTTTCAATTACATTCACAGGAAGGGGGCTGTCACAGTAACATAGCTAGTGATTTCTTGTTTGAACAGCAAGCTACGGCTGATCACATGACATACAGGCCGAGTAAATACACGGGCAAGTGTCTCACGGGCGAATGCTATAAAGGACTGTCCATGTCTGCGATTAGCGTAAACAATAATATTATGACTGATAGGAAATGTCGGTTTCGAAAAATACCTATTGTGTAGTTGTGTTATCTAACAACTCTTAGCCGCTATGGTATTTAAATCATTGTAGTTCAGTGTTTGTCATGCCGGTAAATATTGTTTTGAGTCCGTAGTGCGCACTCTCGAGAGTTTGCAATTGGGTAGGATTTTTGTTTTGCTTCACGTAAGGCATCACAAACTGTAAACACTTCGCAGCTACGTACATGAAGTAAATTCAAAGTTTCATGTCAGCCCCATTGGATGTGAAGCAGCCCGAAGCTTTATGCTTTGTTCTTTATCATATCACCTGATCAAACAACTTCGCAACTGTAAAAATATACTCAATGGTCGAAGCTGTCAGAGAAAAGGATTTAAAAGGCTTCAAAAATAAGGTGTGTGGTTCGTAACGAATGACATCGATTCCCCAGGGGGATACTCCCATATATGGGGTATATAGGTATGTGCCGCGGAATAGGGTATGGTTTTTGAGGTTCTCAGTCATTTAATAGGGTACCTGTTTTTACCCTTTTTTGCTGTGTTTCTGGTGTGGTCCTTAGATAGGGTTGCTAAATTGTGTTATCTAAGACTTAAAATGCCACATTATCAACTGATGACTGTCGTTCATACATCCAAAGTGACAGAAAAAGAAATAAAGTTTTCAGTTTTTCATGCTATAAATAATTTTGTATTTTTCCCTGAATAGTGTGTCATTTTTCGGGTATGGGCCTTAAAAAGGGTGTCAGTTTTTGCTTTCTTATTCCCTTAAAAGGGTTAGGGTTCAAGAACCTTCGCGGCACACCCCTATCTAAAATTCTCGGGAGTACCCCCCGCGGATGGCAATTTCTCGAGTGAGATTATATGTTCATAAACATTAGGGTACTGAGACTGCGCAGTACAGACTGAAAAGCGTCTTGAAGTAACTAGAAGTAGTTTGCAAAGTAAACAATAAGTTTATCTTTTGTTTATGTAATATTTGTACTGCGGAGTAATGTTTTCTTTAAATAGTTAATGAATGTAAATCTAACTATGATGATTAGCTATACTTACACTGTATGTAGCTACAAAAACAGAACTAGCACCGAATGAATTATTTAAATAAAGTACAGAGAATTATACCGATTTTTTACGCTGTATTCGTATATCGGCTATTTTGTTTGTTTTTTCTTTCCTTTCCTGTTATCGATATCCTTAAATCGATATCCTTAAATTGACCTTACACACACACACACACACACACACAAAAACTACTTATACGACATGAAGAATTCTGCAGATCAAGGAGGGTGTTATCCAAAGAAGCCGAAATATTTCACCGTTCTTAAAGAAGTTTCGCCATTTCGCTCTCAGTTGTTTTTCTGCTCACCAAAAACAACACAACCTCGTTCCCGGGTTTTATCGGTCAACGGTTCAATAATCTAGAGCGGGCTGCACTTTTGACGTCATTATTCAATATGGCGAAGATTCTTTCCAAATTTGGTGAACAGCAGCTGTCTATGGTGAATTATGGGTGTGGTTTTAGCCAATCAGAAACGGGGAAATAGTTTGAATGAATAATAATAACAATTGTGACCGTTCACAGGAAAACATACTTTAACACCTATCCATTAAACGGCTAAAAACTAACGGGTAACTAACGGATAGTTAACGGCCTTCAAAGCTTTCTAACGCCTTGTGCTAATGTTCTAACGGCTAGTAAGTTTTGCCTAACGGCTGTTTAGAACGTTCTAACTCTTTGCCCTAACGGTCTAACGGCTTAGTAATCCTGCTTATCGGCTCATGGAAACGATCGGCAACCGTTTAACGGCTGTGAAAAAAAATCTAACGGATAACCGTGAATGCCTTAACGCTTGCATCCTATCTGCCTTAGCGTTAGCAATTTGCGGCATGCATACTGTACAGCCACAGAACAGTTTTATAAATCGTTACTACAAAAAAGGTCAATATCCCCACGAAACGTGGAGTGCCAATTACACTCATAGCCGTTATCAAAAAAGCGCTAAATTCGTCGAGACACAGGCCCGCCGAATAAAGTCCGATCTTAGTAAGATCAGGGCTGGCAAGCAAAAAAGCCGAATCATAACTAATAAGTTTTGTATCTGCACGAGTTCTATAATCACTTCGTAGCACAATGCTTTGCAACGCGATGCTTCATGCTGGACATTTATCAAAATATTCTTAAAACAATCCCGCCGCAATTGTTTTTTTTGGGACGAACTAATCGCGAACGCTTTATTGATCGCTTCAGTCACGTCATACTTTATCGGTGAAAGGCACACAGTTTTGTCGAATCTCAAGTTAGATTATTAAATGCATACAATGAACCTGAAATTAAGTCACACATATCTTATTCCCTCTTCAACTACCTCGCTCTCTGTAATGCGAACGGGACTATCCTTGGAGCTCGCTGGTCCATCCGCTCGCTCGACTACCGATTATCATGCATTTGCACTGTAGCTTATGAAGTCGAATTCAGGCCGAGACAATTAGCTCACGTCTTGCAATTAATACACAGATTTCTTTAGTTAAAACTGTTGCTGGTCCATTCTAACGTATGACAAACAGTTAAATTAGCGTCTAAAGGTTGCTTTTTTTTTTTCTAACCACTCTGAAATGTCAGGCTTTCTGTTCTAACGGTATGATGCTAACGGCTAACGGATACAAGCTAGCAGCTAACGCTTTCACTCTCCCCTCTGACGTTTTGACTTTTACTGGTAACGGTTAAGCGAACGCCTCTAACGCTTACGAGAAATATTTCTAACGGGTAACTAACGGATGGTTAACGGTTTGCCCGTCTAACGGATAAGCGTTAAAGTATGTTTTCCCGTGAACGGTCACAATTATTCACCGAATTGAGGTAAATTGTAGAGACGATTTACCTTGCTTCAAAGACACAGCTTGTTCCGATTACCCATACTGCACTCTGCCCCCCTTCCCCCAAGTTTTGCACAAACTATTGTTGTGAAATACTCTTGGGAATACGTAGACCTCCCAAGAGCATTTCACGTTTCTCTCGCTAGCTCCTCTCGCTTCAGCATTTTAGTGCTGTGTCTTTTTTTCTTGTTTATTGATGCAAAGCCTCTGCCAAAGGCAGTAGTTAACTGCTCAGGCAACTCTACCCCAGCAAGGCGGGTTACCCCACCTTGAGACGTTTACATCCGAAAATACGAACCCACGCCACTTAGCAGACTTGTCAACCCACCTAAGCGGACCACCCCAGCTGTCGTATAATCATGATCAATTGAAACTTAGAGATTATATGAAGAGGCGGGTTACCTCAGCTAACTGGAGTCACCCACCTCAATGTCAACAGGCCCTAAAACACTTGAATACGGTGTAGATAAAATCGGTAACCGACAGTACACTTCCTCACATCCCGAAACACGTCGGAACACTAAGAAAAAGACGTGAAAAGAAAAGTTTAATAAGCCTGTAAATAATCTTTACTCAATGCTTTACTAAACAATTATTGGATGAGGTTTTCGTGATATCCAGCGTAATCAAGGTCGAGGTAGGGGTTATCAGCCGAAGCCGAAGATTATTCTGGATATCACAAAAACCGCCCGAATCTAACAATTGTTTTACTATACATTGAACAAAAAAATAATTGTCACGACAGTTACTGATAGCAGGGAATACAAAACGCGCAAACTTGACATGACTACCCTTAGAAATCATGCACTGCGGTCATACATTTAACAATTATCCTGCGAAATCGCGCGGAATATCGTCTGATACTTAGCCGACGAGGCCGTAGGCCGAGTCGGCTAAAATCAGACGATATTCCGCAAGATTGAGCAGGATAATGTTTTATTATTCAACAAATTGATAACAAAATTGATTTCCAAGCTCGTAACATTTTTAAACCTTTCTGTCAACATTTTTTCACTTCACTTTTTCTTCCAACGTACGAAGCTACGTATATCGCCGGATATCCGTCACCTACGGATGACAGATATCGAGAGCATCATGACCATATTTGGATAGTGTTACAATTTGTTGAATAATAAGACATGATAATCTGCAGTTATGACGTCACTGTACGCTCTCGGTCAATCAGAAAAGAGTTAGAGAGTTCAATGTACAATAATCAAGGTTATTATCTTGGACATGTATTGCAGTTTGTACTACATGGGTACATTTTAGCTAAACGGAGCCGCTGTTTTTGGTTAAATTTTCTCCTGTGGCTTATCTGTCTATATGAGTCACTACAGGAGAGGAACTATTAACCGAAAAGAGCTTCTTTAACTGAAAAGTATACATTCAGGCACACGCAAACTGTTATAACCGGCATTGAGTAAAGATTGCTTGCACACTTCATGGTGTTGTTTTTGTGTTCAGCGGCGTGTTGTGAGATGACCCCAAAGGAAGACTCAGATAAAAGCTTGACCTCTTGCTCATATTTCACCAACACTTAGGCCCTGTTTACAAGCAGGTAGGGTAACCCTAGTGCTAGGGTTACCCTAACAAGAGGGTAACCCTAGCCCTCACACATTTCTTCTTATTTTCAACGACGCGTTTACAAGGCAGCTAGGGATACCCTAGCACTAGGGTAACCCTAGCTGACTACTAGGGTAACCCTAGCGCCTTGTTAATGCTCTGCTAGGGACAACTCGCCTACCCGGGACAACTCCATTTTGGCTTCAAAAAGCAAAATATGATCACAATAGCGACACAATCAGCGAATTATGACCCAGAAAATATCAAGTTCTTTCACAAATTGTCGTATTTTTGCTTTGGAAATAAATTATTTTCCAGTTTTGTTATCTGTTCGTGATTTACTTACAAGGTCACCGAAGCGTAACAAGCGTAAAGTTGTCTCGGGCAGTAGGGTTACCCTACCTGAAAAGTTTGCTTGTAAACCCGGGCTATCTTATAGCCCTCTTGCTAGGGTTACCCTGGTAGTAGGGTTACCCTACCTCCTTGTAAACAGGGCCTTAGTATATACAGAAAACATGCAGCACTTAACAAAATGATACTCATTATGTCACAGCGAAAGTTCCCGTACTGTCCTTTAAGCAAACGCGAAACAAATACAAAGATATCTCACTAAGGACTTGAAACGGGCTAAACTAAATGTCACGGCAAGGAGCGGTGTCATTAAAAAGAAAGAGAAAGGACTATTTCCGCTCTAAAGCTGGTCGTATTTTTTTAAAGCAAAAAAAGGGCAAACGAACAACAGCATAAAACTTTTCGCAGCTATCATGGAAATTTTAAGACTTCAAGCCGAAACTCATTTTATTTTCAAACGTTTCTAAGAACAAGGCGAAACCGCTTAAAAAGCATGCATGTATACGACATCTTAAAACCTTTTTGCTCGCGTGGGATAAGCTAGTCTTGATGTCAGTACGGTGTCGGCTCTTTTCACTAATGCCGGAGTTCGTCTTTAGTATCACGTAGGTCGTTCGTTTCCTTTGCATTCCTTCAACGTTACGACATCGACTATACGCGCAAACTTTTTCAAAGATCCTTGACCAGTTTGATTTGATCTGCTAAATATTTTTAAGCTCATCTCATTTAGTCAGTGAAATAACTGGAAATCATCTTCCAAGTTTTTGGAAATAAGTAAATGTTTGAGACTAAATAGCTTAAATATTTGTCACTGTCCCGGATCTGTTTCTGTGTGTTCCAGTTTAATGACAGCCTTTACAGTAAAACAAGGTATTAACATGAAGTTGGTAAAAGTTAAAAAAAAATGCTGTAACGAGTTTTTGAAACTGACCTGTTGAGCGGTATCTTTTGATGACGAAGACTACCAGACTATATAATATTTTTATATACTGATATTTAAGTTACAGTATCAGAGGAAAAGAAGAGGTGGACATTATATTGACTCAATCCATTCTTGAATAGGACTGGTTAATTTCATCAATTTGTCTGGTTCCGCCTTAAGTAAATATAATGATTTGATATAGGAAGACATTTGTAGAACCTAAAAAATCACTCAACGAAGAAATTCATAAAAAGATGACGGGCCGACCAAAGAGTAGGAAATAAGAAACTCAAAACTAAGGAAAGCCGACTGACAGCGCAAATGCACAGAACATAAATGCGGAAAACTATAACGCAGAACTTTATGAACTTTATCAGAAGTTCCCAAACTGAAGTTGAAAAGAAGCGAGGCGCAGCGGAAACTTCGTTGTTCATTCATAAAAAATGACAATGCACGTGCGTTGGTGAGGAAGTCGTAACTCTTATGACCGTTATTGACACAGAAAGTGATCATAATTTCCAAAACAGACAAGCACAGTTATTGCAGCAAAAGTTAAGGGAGCTACATCAGAGTCTGTGCATGTTGAAAAATTTAGCAGAAATTTCCTCCGTGGTGATCTTTTTCATCCTTAACCATCCTTTTTCCTTAATAATGGCTTATTATCCTGTTAGATGTTTCTCTATCTTAATAGAGTTTTATTTTCAGGTTTCCTTTAATTTAAAGGTACCTTTGTGAGATAATTTTCCCGTTTCCCGTTTGTAATCCGTGTTAATCTTCTCCATCCTTAACTATTCTTGATCCTTAATGTTTATTATTACTTGATCTGTTAGGGGTTCCTTTGCGGTATCGTCGCGTAGACTTGTTATTTTCAGGACTTTCTTGTAATTTAAAAGTATCTTTGTGAGATAATTTTCCCGTTTCCCGTTTGCTAATCCGTGGTTAATCTGTCTCCATCCTTAAGCTACTCCTTGTTCCTTAATGGTTTATTATTGCCTGTTAAGTGTTTTGCTATCTCAGTAGATTGTCTTTATTTTCAGGTTTTGTTAAATTTAATGGTTACTTTGTAAGAGGCTAAAATAATTCAACGAGATAATCTCGGCTACATCAACCGGAATTGTGCACGTTTTAAATCGAGTTTTTAAGTCGTTTAGAAAGGCATTAGTCAACAGTTTTGTTTGCTTTCAATTCGTTTCTGTGTAGTTTGCATGTGATAGATTCTCACTTGAATTAGAGAAGCATGACCTTGCGCTTTTCATCACGTAGAAAGGAAACAGTACTTCACGTTAAAATCCTCGATTACCGCCGTGCTTTTAACGATACTGACCTCGAGACCTTTGTGACCAAACGGCTCAATGAATACAAGCGGCAGAGGACTATAACCAATTTTAGTAATCTCCCTTAGTTTTCTTTTAGTTCGTCGTTTTGCTTGTAGGAGAGGTTATCCTATCTTTATTACTTTTGGTTTGTTTTGGGAAGTTCAATAGATAAGGGTGTTGAACAGAAATTTGTATTGCGTAAACAACCGCCAAGAGATCCTTTCAATTATCAGAGTTAATAAACTATCAAGATTAAGAAAATGTTATTTTTCGGTAAAGGTTCGAAACTTCGTGCTCTGCTATGCTGAACATATTCGGCAAACACGATTGCAACCTATTTTTCGCGTAATGAAGCCTTTGGATAAGTGATTTTGTTAGTTTTAGTAAATTAGGTTTTTTGACTTAGATAAGTGTGTTTACGCCACCAGGCTTCTACAAATTTTGCCAATTTTAATTGAATAAACGTTTAAAGCCTGGCGAAAATAATCAATTATAAGTTATATGCAGTCAAGGCGTAAAATCTGCTTTGAAAAACAAACGACAAACGTAAAAAATTTAGGCTAAACTTTCTAAGATATGCAAATTCAGATTGACTTAGAAAATAATTATGATCATTTTCTGTGTCAATATCAGGCGCCCGTGTTTCGACTTCCCCTCCAACGCACGTGTCATTCTCATAATTGAACAACAAACTTTCCGCTGCGCCTCTTTTTAACTTTTGTTGGTTTCAGGGCGTCAAAGTTCTGCGTCACTGGTTTCGCGTCATTCATGTTCTGTGTAGTTACGCTCTTTCAGTTTTATTTTTTTCTTTTAATTTCCTTACTGTTCTGACGGAGGTTTAGTTTTTAAAAACTGTTTTCCTACTCGAAATCATTATGGTCAAGTTAAAGCGGAACCGTCGGCTAGCTGTTATGAGAACTATTGACGAGTGCATCAAATTAACTACTTTCTATTCAAGAATGAATTGCATCTCATGCATATAATTAACCTTTCATTTCCGCTGATACTATAATCAATATGTCAGTATATAATAATACAATACTATAGCATAAGAATTACCACTAATTCATTGGCATTCCAAGTTAAGTTATGTGGATTGTAGGACATAGTTTGTGTAATTTATTTGGTCAGCAAATAACGCTAAAATGAAAGAAACAAAGAAACAAACAAAAAAAAAAATTCAGTATTTGGAGTCGCTATGTACAAAAAAGGGCAAAAAGAACAACAGCACAAGACATTCCGCAGCTATCAGGGAAATTTCTTAGGCTTCAAGCCGAGACTCATCAGATTTTTCAAACGTTTCTGAGAACAAGGCGAAACTGGTTAACAAGCATGCATGTATAACAGCAACTTTTTCTGGAGGCTTGGATGTCTGTAAAAGACCCGAAAGCTGGGAATGCGGTTCGAATGGTAATCCCAGAAGTCTACAAGTGCCTTGCACGCCCTTAAATTCCCTCGAAACGTCGAAACGTCTTGCTAGAATATACAAGTCATTGACAAAAAAACACCTTTATCGACTATGTCCTCTACTGACTACAATTACTCAATTTTTAAACATGTATAACACATATTAAAACGTTTTTGCTCGACTGTACGCGTAAACTTTCTCAAACATCCTTGACTAGTTTAATTTGATGCGTTAAATATCTTTATGTGTTCATCTCATTTAGTTGAAATAACTGGAAATCATCGTTCATTCACTATTTGGAAATACGTAAAAGTGCTTTTATTTGCTGCCAGAGTTTTCACCTCTCTTATCCAAGTGACAGATATGTAGCAGGCAGGTTTTTAAGCAAGGTCGCTGTGTCCTTCTTGTGCAGCGAGACGTGAAAAATGAAACTTTGTAATTGTTGGAGTGGTTAGTACCACGTGGGTCGTTCGTTTTCATTGCATTCCTTTGACGTTACGACAGCGATACCACTCAAGGATACGCCTAACCTTTTTAAACATCTTTAACTGCTATATAGTTTAATTTCATGTGTTAAATACTTTTATGTTGATCTCATTTAATTCAGTGAAGTAGCTGGAAATCATCTTTAAACTATTTGGAACCAAATAACTTAAATATTTGTTACTATCCCGGATCTGTTTGAATTCCTTTGTGTTCCAGTTGAATGACTGCCTTTACCGGGAGTAAAACGTAAGATCTCAACATGAAGTTGGTAAAGTAAAAAAAAAAAAAAAAACTACTGTCATTAGTTTTTGAAACTGACATGACGAAGACTATCGCCTGCTCGAAAAGTCAGCTTCATAAACTCGCTACATAGGTTTAATCGTCAGGCTTATCTCTAGATTAGTTATTGTCTAAGTGTACACAGACTGAGAACGTCGTTTAAATTCAGTTTTGACGCCAATCCGTTAAAGTTGAATAACTTCCGTCGAATATCCTCACACGTGGCCTGAGTCACAAATGTCTCACAAGTACACTTTTCAAACTGGGTTTTCCGGTTCGGCGGTCGGATGTGTCTCTTTCAAAAGCAGGACGTCTTTTTTAAATTACAATAAGTACATTATACCTTTGTTTCAAAACTAACCAAGGCGATTCGGAAGAGCCCTCAAAGAGAAGCGAATTCTTGAGCAGTTACATGCATCGCACTATATGCATACCTGTATTGTAAAAATGATATAAAAGGAAGCTTAGCCATGAAACTTTCAACATTGGAATCTGACCGAAGAGAGAGAGAAAGAGAGCATCAAATGGCGTTGAAGGGGATTTTTGTAGTAAGTAACTTTATAGAAACTTAAATCTTTGATGCCGTTATTCAGGTGTTTTTCCCCAAGAGAATAGTTTGAAATTCAATTCTACAATGTCTTTTGGCCTTAGCTTTAAATATTAATTGTAACACAAAAAAGAAACGTTAAGGACATTAAATGCTCTAGACTTTTCATGAAATGTTCTCAGTGAATCGAAAAAGTTATTAAGGTACTTTTCACTTCATTTTTATAAGTGGACAATGATAGGTTTACGTTGAAAACAGTCTGTTAACGCATCGTGTTTTGGTGACTTATAAGTGTTTATTTGTCTTGTTAAATCTTTACCTGTAGATTGCTGCCGCGTGCTTGCTGGCTCGCATGGAAGTTGTGTCAAGTCTACATTCCCTGAGTTCGTTTTATAAATATCAACAAAAATGCGGTGGAGGCAATCTTATGAAGATTAATACCAATAACTGTGCTACAGTTGCCGGTGTCGAGCAATGTGAAGTAAACATTTCTGGTAAAACTACCAATGAAACCGGGACACGTAAGTAATGGAAGAAAAGAGCTTTTTTTAAACTCAGAGTCGACTCCTTAAGATCCGAGGTGAAGTGAAGTTTATCGTCTTTGATAGTCGTGCAAACGCACATTGATTCCTTTTATAATTACAAAAGTTTCTTGTCCACCCCAAGGAACACGTTGCAGGGCTGATTTTAATAATGAATAGGCAAAGTTATGGCTTTTTGCTAATGACCGGAGTAAAATAAACCAATCAAGACATCTCAGCTAGTGTCTCAAAAAGGTTCAGCTTCAAGGGAGTTCGAGTAATCGGGAGTTGAGAACAAATGACCGAGAAAGAGGAAAACAACGATGTTTACTGTGTTTCTTACTATACAGTCTACATTTTATTGAAATTTATTTGGATCCGTCGAGAGAAAATTGAACAGTACATTTCGAATTCACCTTATAAATCAGAACGCATAAACGTAGTGGAAAACAAAAGAAATCAAGGAAAAGCAGCAGTAGAAGTCATGTTGCTGCGAACATTGCCGGTTTAAAGGGAAACTAAAAATTGCCTCGAGTTAGCGGGACGTACGAGCTATACTAGACGGCTCGAGTTACGTTTTACTGAGGGTAAAATTTCCTTAACCCCTTCACTGCCAAGGGGTTTCCCTTTGACAAGTAAAATCGTCTGGCGTTAGACATGTTAGACAGAGTAAAATCTATAAGCACGTCCTTGGCAGTGAAAGGGTAAAATACATGACGGAAATCCAAGGTTAATAGACTTTGGTTCGAGTTAATTAGTGCATGGTTTTAGTTGGCGAGGGTTCGAGTCATCGGTAGTCGACTGTGTAGGCTATTTGCATCATTGCGTGGAACCAATAAATTTTCTAGTGCTTACTGTAGTGGGGCGTCAACTGTTATTTTATTTCGTTTGTTAAAGAATTTAAGATTGAAGAGCCCGACAAGAAGAACAAGCCCGGGTTGCACTGTATTCAGTTCACTGATACACACGATTCTAATAAAAAATACGCACTGAAGGCCATCAATGGGATCAGTCTTGTTTTTGAGGTGAGTTAATTCACAAAAAAATTAGACACAAGATTCGCCTGCAAAGAATCAAGATATTTGTATTCATAATCCTGAACTAGATATTTGTTTGAACGAAACGACTGCCATGATTCCGTACGATGCATTTAAGCTTGTATCCCTAGTAAAGAAAATTGGCCATTAAAAATAAGATTTGTTATTAGATGCATTTAAGACGCTCTTGGTACCAATGGACTACAGGAGAAGTAAACTGCTTCAAGGACTTCCGCGCTAATTGTTTCTGGACATCCTTACTGCGCACGCAAATTCACCTGCCATGCATGCATAGAGCGCGCGTGCTAAATAGTAAAAGGAACAATGATAGGATAGATGGCCATTGTTATAGCTTTGCTTGGATTTAACGATTTTGGACGTTCAGTGACCCCTACCTTTTTTTCAGAAACAGATTTTATTTACAATTATCTCCACGTTGTCCAAAAATGAACAAAAAATCATTGTGGGAAGTTACAAAAATTTCAAGATTTCTGTCCATGGGACATGGAATTCTGCTATCTTGCGGCCGCAAGGCGC
>JAHPZR010001715.1:5000-12500 GCA_019787425.1 Platygyra sinensis
CCCCGTTTCTGATTGGTTAAAACCGCACGCATAATTCACCATAACCAGCTGCTGTTTACCAAATTTGGAAAGAATCTTCGTCATATTGAATCAATGACGTCAAAAGTGCAGCCCGCTGAAAATTATTGAACCGATGACGTCAAAAGTACAGCCTGCTGCAGATTATTGAATCGTTGACCGAGAAAACCCGGAGACGAGATTGTGTTTTTTTGGTGAGCAGAAAAACAAAGAGCGAAATGATGAAACTCCTTCAAGGACGGGGAAATATTTTGAATGAATAATAAAGCAATTATTAAATTCGGCTTTCGTAGGATATGAAGAATTCTGCAGATCTCGGAGGGTGTTATCCACCTCGGCCTTCGGCCTCTGTGGATAACACCCTCCTCGATCTGCAGAATTCTTCATATCCTACTCGGCCTCATTCAATAATTGCTAAATCTTTAAAACGTGGAGTTGAAAAGAACGGAAGTTGTTGATGGTTATTATAAATCTTTTTGTTTTGGTTTTTATTTGCTGATAAAATATGCAAAACATGGCTTGACCTGTAAGTTTTTTTGTATTTTTTATCTGCTTATATGAGTCACCATAGGAGAGGAACTATTAACCGAAAAGAGCTTCGTTTCGTCCGAACAGCAAACGGCTTTTAGTTGCCAGTCTCAGTGGAAACTCACGAAAGGATGTCAGGAAACGCAAAAATGGGAGATATTTGGTTTAACTGCTGTATAATTTCTTTATAAGTCTTGATAAAAGTACGAGTGAAATGTCAGTCGTTTATTTCGGCTTGCTTTATTTATTGGGCAGAAGTAGTCTTCCTTTGAGGTCATGCGAAATGCTCCTCGCCGAGGAAGCGCTGCGAGATGACTGGAGATTAAAGAGTAAGGCGTCTTTATAATTCACGATCTTCTATCGGCTCAAACTTCAACACCTGTTTCTGAAAAGGGAAGTGCTTAACGTCCTAACTGTACCTCTGTTTACCATGCACTAATTCCTAAAATATGTCATTTGTACTTGACACTCAACATTGCGTAATACTTAATCTTTAAAACGTGGAGTTGAAAAGAACGGAAGTTGTTGATGGTTATTATAAATCTTTTTGTTTTGGTTTTTATTTGCTGATAAAATATGCAAAACATGGCTTGACCTGTAAGTTTTTTTTTGTATTTTTTATCTGCTTATATGAGTCACCATAGGAGAGGAACTATTAACCGAAAAGAGCTTCTTTACTAAGCTAAAAAGTATACATTCAGGCACACGCAAACCGTGATACATCACTAGATATAATAACCGGCATTGAGTAAAGATTGCTTTACACTTATATAATTAATTCAACTTCTATTTTCATGGTTTTGTTTTAGTGCTCAGCGGCGTGTTGTGAGATGACCCCAAAGGAAGATTCAGATAAACAAGCTTGACCTCTTGCTCATATTTTATCTAGACTTAGTGTATACAGAAAACACATGCAGTACTTAACAAAATGATACTATATCACAGCGAAAGTTCCCGTACTGTCCTTTAAGCCAACGCGAAACAAATACAAAGATATTTCACTAAGGACTTGAAACGGGTTAAACTGAATGTCACGGCAAGGAGCGGTGTCATTAAAAGGAAAGAGGAAGGACTATTTCCGCTCTAAAGCTGGTCGTATCTTTTTCAAGCAAAAAAAAACCGAAACCGGTTAGAAAGCATACATGTATACGACATCTTAAAACCTTTTTGCTCGCGTGGGATAAGCTAGTCTTGATGTCAGTACGGTGTCGGCTCTTTTCACTAATGCCGGAGTTCGTCTTTAGTATCACGTAGGTCGTTCGTTTCCTTTGCATTCCTTCAACGTTACGACATCGACTATACGCGCAAACTTTTTCAAAGATCCTTGACCAGTTTGATTTGATCTGCTAAATATTTTTATGCTCATCTCATTTAGTTGAAATAACTGGAAATCGTCTTCCAACTTTTTGGAAATAAGTAAATGTTTGAGACCAAATAGCTTAAATATTTGTCACTGTCCCGGATCTGTTTCTGTGTGTTCCAGTTTAATGACAGCCTTTACAGTAAAACAAGGTATTAACATGAAGTTGGTAAAACTAAAAAAAAATGCGGTAACGAGTTTTTGAAACTGACCTTTTGAGCGGTTTCTTTTGATGACGAAGACTACCAGACTGTACAATATTTTTATATACTGATGATATTTAAGTTACAGTATCAGAGGAAAAGAAGAGGTGGACATTATATGTGACTCAATCCATTCTTGAATAGGACTGGTTAATTTCATCCATTTGTCTGGTTCCGCCTTAAGTAAACATAATGATTTGATATTGGAAGACATTTGTAGAACCTAAAAAATCACTCAACGAAGAAATTCATAAAAAGGTGACGGGCCGACCAAAGAGTAGGAAATAAGAAAATTAAAACTAAGGAAAGCGGGCTGACAGAGCAAATGCACAGAACATAAATGCGGTAAACTATAACGCAGGACTTTAGTAAACTTTATCAGAAGTTCCCAAACTGAAGTTGAAAAGAAGCGAGGCGCAGCGGAAACTTCGTTGTTCATTCATAAAAAAATGACAATTCATGTACGTTGGTGAGGAAGTCGTAACTCTTATGACCGTTATTGACACAGAAAGTGATCATAATTTCCAAAACAGACAAGCACAGTTATTGCAGCAAAAGTTAAGGGAGCTACATCAGAGTCTGTGCATGTTGAAAAATTTAGCAGAAATTTCCTCCGTGGTGATCTTTTTCATCCTTAACCATCCTTTTTCCTTAATAATGGCTTATTATCCTGTTAGATGATTCTTTATCTGACTTTTATTTTCAGGTTTCCTTTAATTTAAAGGTACCTTTGTGAGATAATTTTCCCGTTTCCCGTTTGTAATCCGTGTTAATCTTCTCCATCCTTAACTATCCTTGTTCCTTAATGGTTTATTATTGCCTGTTAAGTGTTTTGCTATGTCAGTAGACTTTTTATTTTCAGGTTTTCTTAAATTTAGTGGTTACTTTGTAAGAGGCTAAAATAATTCAACAAGATAATCTCGGTTACATCAACCGGAATTGTGCACGTTTTAAATCGAGTTTTTAAGTCGTTTAGAAAGGCATTACTCAACAGTTTTGTTTGCTTTCAATTCGTTTCTGTGCAGTTTGCACGTGATAGATTCTCTTGAATTAGAGAAGCATGACCTTGCGGCTTTTCATCACGTAGAAAGGAAACAGTACTTCACGTTAAAATCCTCAATTACCGCCGTGCTTTTTAGGATACTGACGCCGAGACCTATGTTACCAAACGGCCCAATGAATACAAGCGGCAGAGGACTATAACCAATTTTAGTAATGTTCCCTAGGTTTCTTTTAGTTCGTCGTTTTGCTTGTAGGAGAGGTTATCCTATCTTTATTACCTTGGGTTTGTTTTGTGAAGTTCAATAGATAAGGGTGTTGAACATAAATTTGTATTGCGTAAACAATTGTCAAGGGATCCTTTCAATCATCAGAGTTAATACAGTAACCACCAAGAATAAGAAAATGTTATTTTTCGGAAAAGGTTCGAAACTTCATGCTCTGCTATGCTGAACATATTCGGTAAACACGATTGTAACCTATTTTTCGCGTAATAAAGCCTTTGGATAACTGATTTTGTTAGTTTTAGTAAATTAGGTTTTTTGACGTAAATAAGAGTGTTTACGCTACCAGGCTTCTACAAATTTTGCCAATTTTGATTGAATAAACTTTTAAAGCCTGGCGAATAAAATCAATTATAAGTTCTATGCAGTCAAGGCATAAAATCTGCTTTGAAAAACAAACGACAAACGTAAAAAAATTAGGCTAAACTTTCTAAGATGTGCAAATTCAGATTGACTTAGAAAATAATTATGATCATTTCCTGTGTCAATATCAGGCGCCCGTGTTTCGACTTCCCCTCCAACGCACATGTCATTCTCATGATTGAACAACAAACTTTCCGCTGCGCCTCTTTTTAGCGGCTTTGCTGGCTTCAGGGCGACAAAGTTCTGCGTCACTGGTTTCGCGTCATTCATGTTCTGTGTAGTTACGCTCTTTCAGTTTTATTTTTCTTTTAATTACCTTACTGTTATGTCGGAGGTTTAGTTTTTAAAAACTGTTTTCCTACTTGAAATCATTATAGTCAAGTTAAAGCGGAACCGTCGGCTGGCTGTTATGAGAACTATTGACGAGTGCATCAAATTAACTACTTCCTATTCAAGAATGAATTGCATCTCATGCATATAATGTTTAACCTTTCATTTTTGCTGATACTATAATCAATATTTCAGTATATAATAATATAATACTATATAATAAGAATTACCACTAATTCATTGGCATTTTAAGTTAAGTTCTGTGGATTGTAATACATAGATTGTGTAATTTATTTGGTCAGCAAATAAACGCTAAGATGAAAGAAAAAAGAAAAAAAAAAACAAAACAAAAATTCAGTATTTGGAGTCGCTATGTACAAAAAAGGGCATAAGAACAACAGCACAAAACTTTCCGCAGCTATCAGGAGAATTTCTTAGACTTCAAGCCGAGACTCATCAGCTTTTTCAAACGTTTCTGAGAACAAGGCGAAACCGGTTAACAAGCATGCATCTATAACAGCGGCTTTTTCTGGAGGCTTGGATGTCTGTAAAAGACCCGAACGCTGGGAATCATCACATGGTCATCCCGAAACGTCGAATCGTCTTACAAGTCAGTGACAAAAAAACCACACTTTTATCGACTATGTCCTCTACTGACTACAATTACTCCATTTTTAAACATGTATAACACATATTTTGCTCGACTATACGCGTAAACATTTTCATACATCCTTGACTAGTTTAATTTGATGCGTTAAATATTGTTACGGTTCATCTCATTTAGTTGAAATAACTAGAAATCATCGTTAATTCAACTATTTGGAAATACGTAAAAGTGCTTTTATTTGCTGCCAGAGTTTTCACCTCTCTTATCCAAGTGACAGATATGTAGCAGGCGGGTTTTTAAGCAAAGTCGCTGTGTCCTTCTTGTGCAGCGAGACGTGAAAAATGAAACTTTGTAATTGTTGGAGTGGTTAGTACCACGTGGGTCGTTCGTTTTCATTGCATTCCTTTGACGTTACGACAGCGATACCACTCAAGGATACGCCTAACCTTTTTAAACATCTTTAACTGCTATATAGTTTAATTTCATGTGTTAAATACTTTTATGTTGATCTCATTTAATTCAGTGAAGTAGCTGGAAATCATCTTTAAACTATTTGGAACCAAATAACTTAAATATTTGTTACTATCCCGGATCTGTTTGAATTCCTTTGTGTTCCAGTTGAATGACTGCCTTTACCGGGAGTAAAACGTAAGGTCTCAACATGAAGTTGGTAAAGTAAAAAAAAAAAAAAAAAAACTACTGTCATTAGTTTATGAAACTGACATGACGAAGACTATCGCCTGCTCGAAAACTCAGCTTCATAAACTCGCTACATAGGTTTAATCGTCAGGCTTATCTCTAGATTAGTTATTGTCTAAGTGTACACAGACTGAGAACGTCGTTTAAATTCAGTTTGACGCCAATCCGTTAAAGTTGAATAACTTCCGTCGAATATCCTCACACGTGGCCTGAGTCACAAATGTCTCACAAGTACACTTTTTCAAACTGGGTTTTCCGGTTCGGCGGTCGGATGTGTCTCTTTCAAAAGCAGGACGTCTTTTTTAAATTACAATAAGTACATTATACCTTTGTTTCAAAACTAACCAAGGCGATTCGGAAGAGCCTCAAAGAGAAGCGAATTCTTGAGCAGTTACATGCATCGCACTATATGCATACCTGTATTGTAAAAATGATATAAAAGGAAGCTTAGCCATGAAACTTTCAACATTGGAATCTGACCGAAGAGAGAGAGAAAGAGAGCATCAAATGGCGTTGAAGGGGATTTTTGTAGTAAGTAACTTTATAGAAACTTAAATCTTTGATGCCGTTATTCAGGTGTTTTCCCTAAGAGAATAGTTTGAAATTCAATTCTACAATGTCTTTTGGCCTTAGCTTTAAATATTAATTGTAACACAAAAAAGAAAACGTTAAGGACATTAAATGCTCTAGACTTTTCATGAAATGTTCTCAGTGAATCGAAAAAGTTATTAAGGTACTTTTCACTTCATTTTTATAAGTGGACAATGATAGGTTTACGTTGAAAACAGTCTGTTAACGCATCGTTTTTGGTGACTTATAAGTGTTTATTTGTCTTGTTAAATCTTTACCTGTAGATTGCTGCCGCGTGCTTGCTGGCTCGCATGGAAGTTGTGTCAAGTCTACATTCCCTGAGTTCGTTTTATAAATATCAACAAAAATGCGGTGGAGGCAATCTTATGAAGATTAATACCAATAACTGTGCTACAGTTGCCGGTGTCGAGCAATGTGAAGTAAACATTTCTGGTAAAACTACCAATGAAACCGGGACACGTAAGTAATGGAAGAAAAGAGCTTTTTTTAAACTCAGAGTCGACTCCTTAAGATCCGAGGTGAAGTGAAGTTTATCGTCTTTGATAGTCGTGCAAACGCACATTGATTCCTTTTATAATTACAAAAGTTTCTTGTCCACCCCAAGGAACACGTTGCAGGGCTGATTTTAATAATGAATAGGCAAAGTTATGGCTTTTTGCTAATGACCGGAGTAAAATAAACCAATCAAGACATCTCAGCTAGTGTCTCAAAAAGGTTCAGCTTCAAGGGAGTTCGAGTAATCGGGAGTTGAGAACAAATGACGAGAAAGAGGAAAACAACGATGTTTACTGTGTTTCTTACTATACAGTCTACATTTTATTGAAATTTATTTGGATCCGTCGAGAGAAAATTGAACAGTACATTTCGAATTCACCTTATAAATCAGAACGCATAAACGTAGTGGAAAACAAAAGAAATCAAGGAAAAGCAGCAGTAGAAGTCATGTTGCTGCGAACATTGCCGGTTTAAAGGGAAACTAAAAATTGCCTCGAGTTAGCGGGACGTACGAGCTATACTAGACGGCTCGAGTTACGTTTTACTGAGGGTAAAATTTCCTTAACCCCTTCACTGCCAAGGGGTTTCCCTTTGACAAGTAAAATCGTCTGGCGTTAGACATGTTAGACAGAGTAAAATCTATAAGCACGTCCTTGGCAGTGAAAGGGTAAAATACATGACGGAAATCCAAGGTTAATAGACTTTGGTTCGAGTTAATTAGTGCATGGTTTTAGTTGGCGAGGGTTCGAGTCATCGGTAGTCGACTGTGTAGGCTATTTGCATCATTGCGTGGAACCAATAAATTTTCTAGTGCTTACTGTAGTGGGGCGTCAACTGTTATTTTATTTCGTTTGTTAAAGAATTTAAGATTGAAGAGCCCGACAAGAAGAACAAGCCCGGGTTGCACTGTATTCAGTTCACTGATACACACGATTCTAATAAAAAATACGCACTGAAGGCCATCAATGGGATCAGTCTTGTTTTTGAGGTGAGTTAATTCACAAAAAAATTAGACACAAGATT
>JAHPZR010001717.1:0-47500 GCA_019787425.1 Platygyra sinensis
GAAATGCCAATCACAACACTCATTGCGTAACCTGCAGGTTACGAATGTCTTCCCTGCCATCACCGTCTACAAACACCGGAAGAAGAAAGTGTCTGGTATAAGTATATATCTGGCATTAAAGTCATTTTTCCTTTTTTTATGTTATTTATTGTTTTCTTTTTTTTCGTATCTTTCAAGTCTCTTTCACATCATTTTTCGCGGGTATTTCCTGCAGGTGCTCATGGGAAGTAAACCATTACAACCTTATTTGGAAAGTTTCTATCGGAAGTGATGGTACTGTCATTGTTGTTTTGCTGTGCAGGACCTCGCTAGAGGAAATTTTATCGACTATTAAAGAGTGGGATGAATTTGTGTGCTGGACCTTAAATTGCATCTGTATTTGTGTTTATGACTATCGAAGACCTTTGAGTGCTTTTAAGCTGTTGGTTGAACTTGTAAAGCGTTAAAAACCCTCCTGTATACTGTCCGTTTACTCTTTGCGATTCAAGAAGGCTTGGGCTTTATATAGTCCTTATACACAGTCTGGAGAACTTCTGTAACTTGGGACGGCTTTTACTGTCTCTGTATTGCAACGCTTATCCAAAGTCAAAGAACTGAACCAAGTGGAAGGCTATGGAAGCAGTATTTTGTTCTCCCTACATGTATATCGAAGCTTGTGATGGACAAAATTTACTGTCACGCGATAATTTTTACTGATCGATCAACTACAGCTAATAGCTGAGTTTCTCTCCGATAAGGATGGGAATGATTTTCAATTTTTATATTCAAGCAAAGCATCTGCATCTACAGGAGCCGACTTATTTTGCCAGTAGAATAAAGCTTCGGTAGGATATCCACTTCTTTTACAAGGAACTTTCTTTTTGCCGGGGCTGTCCAAGTTTCTGTGCTGTGATTTTGAAGATCACTTCCGCTCTAGTTGATGAAATTTCAGTAACCAGTTTCAAAAAACAGTTCTTCAGAACTATAACCCGGACGATCACACAAGACGAACTTCTTATGGTCCATTGTCTAGAGAAACAAGCTACCAAAAGAAAATAATTTTGCGTCCATAAATTTGTTTTGGCATCTAAACATGACTGTGAAAACACATTTTGCTCTGTGGTTCTAGTACTGTTGCATTGTATATCTTTAATGTGGAAAATGATTCTGTAACGTACACTGTAAGTTATTATATCACAAAATTCATGCGAAACTACACCTGGACCGGCTGAGTAGTGCATGTTCCATATCTTCACTTAAAGGAGCACTGTCACAGTATTTAGAGTTATTTTGACCATTAACAAAATTACCATTAAATTGAAGGAAACCTGAACATAATACTTCAAAATGATAGAAAAACACCAAAGAGATAATAGTAAACCATAAAGGAACAGGGATGATCAAGGATGGAGAAGATTGACACAGATATTTGCAAGCTTGAAAAATTTAGGCTGAACTTTTCAAGCTGTATAAACCATGACTGTGCTCCTTTAAGTGAAGATAATGATGACATCATTTCCCCCTTTTCACAGTAGCTTGTGGAAACAGTTTGTCTATATAATAAAACAAGAATAAGATGGCTGGAAAATATGGATTTATTTTCTTGTGTTAAAACAATTATATTTTGCTCACTTGCTGCACTCGTTCATAAAATATTGTTTTTAACACTCTAAAATAAAATTCATATCTTGGCGCTGCCATGTTATATTCTCTATATACGTATATTATTGCTGGTTACATTATTAGCCCAACAAATCTCATACAATCTGGAGATGATTATTTGGTCATTTGCAAGCTGCAAATTAATTTTGAATTTGGATAGTGTAGTTCAGTAACTTAGACTATATTGATGCAGTTCTTTCAAGATAAAAAAAAAACCTTCTCTCCTCCAAGAATTCAATATTAAATTATAATGGGACATTTGATCAGTATTCAAAGAATGCTGCATCTAAGTTTGTGAGACTGTATGAGATTTTCCATATCTGCATGTAGTCTAGATTATTTTACATATATCCAAATACCTAACTAATGCTCTGAACTATTTCTCCAGTATTTCACAGGAAACAGAGATCAGAACAGTGTTGTCCAACACGGTCTCTACCCACGGATCAAGGCGTATACTATCCGTGTTCACCCATGGGGATGGTACAGGCATATCTCCATGAGAGTGGAGTTCTATGGATGTGCAGAGGGTGAGTGTATGATCATTTTCCAAGGGAACTCAAAGGGTAGCATCTTTATGTTGGGGTTGATGGGTCATACCTGCCGTATAATTTACGACTTAAAAACTGAATTTTGGTACCATTTTCCTTGTAAAGCGCTTTTGAATATTCTTCTATAGTTTTTAGCGCTATACAAATTCATTATCATTATTATTTAACTTTTAACAATTTCAAATTATTATCTAATGGACTACCTCTTATGGTATCCTTTCATTGTAAAGCCCTTACTATTAAACACCAGCTGCCACTTATTGAGTCAAGATGCCCTAAATTATGCTTTATATTAGGTTATTATATAATTATTATTCTACTTTTGTTTCTTGCTTCTTGTTAATCAATTGGCATGAATGATTCCCAAAGGAGCACTTAAACCATGTCTGGGTATAGGGATGCCCCCAATGGTTTCAAATCCTGACCATGTTCAGGACAATAAAATGCTCAAGACCCTACCCTGTGTATGACATCACCCTTCCATGAATGGCCAGTAGATTCTGCCACATGTTGACAGTTATTATAAGGTTTACTATTGTTAATATAGAATTAGTAAGAGTGCTAATTAGTGCAATTTTGCTTTAGATCGTTGTGCCATGCCTCTTGGTTTGGAAGACAAACGTGTACCAAATGGTCACCTCTCTGCTTCCACTTACTACAACCATCATCTTTCCCCCTGGCATGGCCGACTGAACCACCGCTGGTCATGGAGCGTGCGTCTCAGAAGAGTAGGACAGTGGTTTCAAGTGAACTTTGTAGAGTTGATGCGCATAAAGGGTGTGGCCACTCAGGGAAGGCAGGATGCAAATCAGTGGGTGAGAAGTTACACAGTCAGCTACAGCATAGATGGAATGAGCTTTGTGCCCTATAAGGAAAATCGTCGTGTGAAGGTAGGTGTTAAACTGGTCAAATGGAGAGTTGAAATAATATTCTGTACAGTTCATGTATATATAAATTCTTGTAGATGTTGTGCTTTTGCTTGGTAGAAATGGGTCTATTTCTCAGCTGCTATTCCTTAGCAACATTGAGGACTTTTTCAAGCTAGGACCATCTTCATGAATGATAATCAAGTGGTACTGCTCGGTACTGTAATGGTTCCTTTGAAGGATTCGAAGAAGATCTAAAAACCATTTTCGATCTAAACAAAAATCCTAATATATGTCCCTGAAAAGATCTTTAATGTTCGACATCCCTGACTTCTCAATTACATAATCCTTGTCAGTGTAGTAAGTGTGCGTAAAAATCCTTGACATAGAATTTAAAACACCGTTGTCAAACGTTTTAAAGATCCCTCAACTTTCTGGAAGTCAAATCTGTTAAATATTGGTTTTTAAAAGAGCCCCTCTGTAAGATCTCTGGAATTGCATTGTGCAGTTCCATAAAATATCCATACTCCCCCTGCAGAATGGATTGGAATTTCCTGAGGGGTATGCCGGGTTATGGAAGACCAAAAAGTTAAGGAAATCTATGAAGCGTATATGGATGCATGGATATATTCTGGAACTATACTTTGCAAATGATATGTATTAGTTGCACATTTTGAACCTTTTGCTACAATTGTACAGTATTCTCTCCAGTGAATGACTGCATGATTTCTGAAGTTTTATAACCATATTCTCTGTAGCTCTTCAATGGTAACACAGACCGTCACTCAGTAGTTTATCACCAGTTCATGAGACCATTCACTGCCATTTATGTGCGATTATATCCAAGATCATGGTACAGCTGGATATCAATGAGAGCTGAAATTTATGGTTGTTCAGGTATTGCTTTTGAATGGTTGAGAGTATTTTAATTTGCACTTTCTCTGTTTTACAGGGAGAGGCTTTAGGTTAAGGACCTAGACACACTTGGAGATTTTTGGTTTATTTTGCAAAAATATTTGTCTTTAGTTCATTCTACTAACTGTGCACACAGCGTTTTCTTCCTGCTGAAATTTTGTCACACCCTACCAATTTTCAAAGGTGCTGTTGTCATGCCTTGAAACGGAACATTTTTTTTGTCAATCATTTGCAGGTGTTAACAGGACTGAAAATGTCAATCAAGTAAATTTGATCTCGCTTTTTAGAGTCTATACATTCAATGTCATTGTCACTTGTGGTTAATTGGTGTTTTCAAGTGTGAATGCGATTACCAAATGCAAAACATAAGTGGTGAAGAAAAAATTTGTCAACATTTTTGGCAGAGCCAAACAAATTTTGTCAGCCCAGTGAGTATGTTACCTAAATGTACTGTTTATTTGTTTCATTTCTTAATTTCTTTTCAAAAACACAGAGAAAGAGCGAATGTTGTTTTCAGCTCTAAGACAACAAAATAGCGAGATAAAGTATTCAAAATTTAGAATGATCTTAAAAGTTTTCAGGTTGTGAGCTTTCAGCTAGTATAGACCTCATCCTTTGATGGACTGAAAAAGGAAAATCAGTCACAAGTAAATTAAAAGATAAAACTTCATCAAACTTGCAATTAATTTTCTTTAACAGATTAGTAATAGTTACTTAAATGATCCATATTTCACAAAACATCAATTTATTATCGCTGTACACTAGGTTACTGCAGTCAAATGTTTGCCATTAAGAGGCAAGGTATCTTAATAGTTTTGTACCATGATTCTTGTTCTCAATTAATTAATTCAGAACTATAATACCTGTAAGTTTCATATCTATTACCTTGCCATTTCTAGTGTCACTGTGTAACCGTGCCCTGGGAATGCAAAATGGCCGTATCCGTAACAACCAGATAACTGCATCTTCAGAAGTAAATCGTTACCATGCCGCTTGGGTTGGTAGACTGGGACGAGTGAAGACTGGTCGTTACATAGGAGCCTGGTGTCCCAAACACAGGAATCACAATCAGTGGTTCAAAGTGGACTTCCGTCGACTAATGAAAATAACCAAAATAGCCACGCAGGGAAGACAAGATGCCGGTCATTGGGTTACATCATACTATTTGTCGTCTAGTGTGGACAATGTGCATTGGGCAATATATCGCTTCAGAAGTGTAAATAAGGTAGCCAGTCATACCATGGTTAATGGCAGAAATGGTTATGACACCTGGCAAAGTTCGTTGTATGCTTTTGCTTGGGCTATTTTAGTGGTTGGCCCTGCACAAAACCTGGAAAAATACAATTTCTTTTTTTGGGGGGGGGGGGGGGGGGCGGGGGTATGTGTGTGCATACAAGTGACCAATAGAAGCATTGCAATAATGTAATTCATGCATAGTAAATGAACATAAAACAAAAGATGTGTACAGTCAAGGTACTCTCAGCTTGTTTCCCAGGATTCTTAACCATTTCCTCTATTAACCATGATCATACCTGTACAATATAATTGCATTTACTTTGTTCATCAACATTCAAGATTCAGTTTTTGCCTTTTTACCTAATATATCAATGATAGCCCAAGTTGTTCTTTTTTTCCCCTCTTTTCCCTCGAAGTTGCAATGTCTCTTCGTTTCATATTGCAAGCCCCTTAGGAGAATTAAAAATCCTTAACCAATCCTTGACCCCTCGGTTTGTAGATTTGATACTCTTTCCAGGTTTCCTCTCCAGCATTGCATTTTTAGTATTAATACATTAAATATTATCTTCTCTAGTAACCTCAACTAAACTCGGACACAGCCTTCTATAATCTGGCCAAGTGTACAATTCATAGAATATGCGAGTCCAAGAAACACCCTTATCCACCCCAAGAAATGTAACTTTGAAAGACTAAGCTGGTTACAGTAGTTGTTTATCCATCTTGTTTATAGTATTGTGTTTTATAAAGAGTTAATTTTGTAATTTGTCACTTTATTTTTAAACAGCTTTTCCAAGCAAATCGTGATCAAAACAGCATTGTGACCAATGCAATTAATCCATCTATCAGAGCTCGCTATGTGCGTCTTAATCCCCGTGGCTGGCATGGTTATCCATGCTTGAGGGCAGAATTCTATGGATGCCCAGTTGGTAGGTAGCCATCAGTTATACAGAATATTGACACTCTTCTTCTATTTACCACAACATACAAATGACGATAAAAGCAAGACAGTTTCAGAGAAGCAAATTGTTTTAAGTTTTGATGGCGTAATTGGGAGGTCTATAGAGATTTCGTGTTTGCCAGTATGTCTGCATGCATGATACAGTTTAGTTGATAATTTCGTTTCTTAAATTGGAGGTTGTGTCGTCCGAGTTGTTAAGGGGGGTGGATTTGTGATCCAGAGGTCTCGATTTCAGTGAAATGTTCCTCCTTGCCACTAGATGGTGGTCTCAGATTCAACTCTTCCGCGCTTTGTAAATAGAAAACTGGTCAGCATCATTTGGGATTTTTTTAACAAGTTCAGTTTGATTTATTTGCCTATTCAATGTCCCAACTAGTACTTACAGCAGTGCTAAACACTTCAACACGTAGCTATAACAAATTTATTAATCGTGATTGGTTCACCGGGCGCTTATTTGTCACGTATTCCGCCTGCGATCACATGGGTGTCCAATTACAGGTGTCTGATTTGAACTTTTTGTAATTGGATACCTGTAATTGGTTGGCCATGCACGTGATATTCACGTCAATTACGCGCGCTTTAATGCCTTTCTTCGCAATGTTTTCTACAGTTTTCAAAACTTAGGAAAAGCGCTACAGACGTTTTTGCTCAAAAGAGATTCTCAAAAGACATTTTTAATTTCGAAATTTGTTATAGATACGATTAATTAGTAATTGAACCTCGTGCCGTACAGTTCAGGGAGTAATCGTGCTCGTAATTTGAAATCGGCCTCGCGCTTCGCGCTCGTCCAATTTTGAAATTAATTATTAATACTCCCTGAATTGTACTCCACTCGTTCCAATGACTATTACTAATTATTATTTAAATCTTAATTTTATAATTTTATTCTTAAAGATCGATGTGACGTTCCACTTGGAATCCAAGATGGTCGTATCACAAGATCCATGTTCACTGCCTCATCCATGTACAACCACTATTACGGTCCCTGGAGCGCCAGACTTCAGGCACAGAACCGAGGTTCCACCCGAGGAGGCTGGCTTGCCAAATACCGCAACACCCATCAGTGGCTGCAGATTGATTTAGGGGTAGTTTCAGTTGTGAAGCGAATTGCTACCCAGGGTCGGTATGATGCAAACCAGTGGGTTACGTCATATACTGTTTCTTATAGTAACAATGGAGTCAGATTTTTCCCTTACAAGCAGGCGAGAAGAACCAAGGTAAGGCAATTTATTTTTTTAAAGCACTTCTAGACTGGGAGTCGAACAGAAAATCTTTATTCTATAATTATAGTGTAATTATAGCTCCAGTCTTGTAAACGAGGCAACGACAATGAAAACGTTGCCAGATATAATGCCAAATAAATGAAACAATGGATCTTCACATTGCGCTCTTGTACATTTTGAAATAATCCTTTGCAAATCAACAAATTGGAATGACGAATTTCCAAGTTGTTTGGAGAATCTGAACCACTATGGGTAATTTTTTTCGTACTGATTTCTATCTGGAACTGAATACATTATTAGCAGACTCGGCAAGGACAGGTCTATAACGGCAGAAACAGTGAATCAATCAACTGAGGTGAAATAGAAATACTTTTTCTAATACACCTGTAGGTGTCACGATGGCCATAGCTGTCGTGAGCGCATTAAGACCGTAATAAATCGTTCTTTCTTTTTCTTCTGCTTTTTACTATCAGCTCTTTCAAGGAAATAGTGAGCGGTACTTTGTTGTGGTGCACAGGTTACGTCCAGCCATCAGAGCCCGATATATACGTATTAATCCGAAGTCATGGTATGGACACCATATTGCCCTGAGGGTTGAGCTGTATGGCTGCAGACTGGGTAAGTAACCTGATAATCAGGCATGTTTGTGGCACGACCATACCGATGTGTGTTTGGATGAAAATGCGTACCTTTTTAATGCGTTTTCACCTATCATCAGCAGTAAACGACCAAAAACACTGATGAAAACAGGGCTTTCGAAAACGCCGTTGCTAGGTTGGATGGGTGAAAACGGAGGGCTTTTAAAATGTTGCCGAAGAAAGCATACTGTTGTTAATATCAGTGTTTTCGGTCGTTTTAGCGTGGACGTTAGGCGGAAACTCAGGAAAAAGTTTATGTTTTTATACAAGAACGCATTAGTGTGAACAGGTGAAAACGAGCCGAAAACCCTAGTGTAGGCGAAAATATTGTGCTTCGTTTTCATTGAGACGAAAACGGATAATATTAAAACTCATTAGTGTGGTCGGGCCTATGAGGTGAATCAAATCATCTTCATGTCCAACTAGCCATCATCAAACTTGCCTCCAGCTTAAGGCTTTAACAGAAACGTTGTTGTACAATGGCCTTAACCAATTTTTGTATTATATACCATAAACTCCGACAGATGAGCCGCTCCTTTTTACTCAAAATTTCCGTGAGAATTGGGATGTGGCTTATCAGCGATAGATACCAGAGAATGATCAAAAATGTGATGTCCATGCAATTACAAAGCTGACATTTTGAGTGAGGTTTGAAGTATGGCTCTGTTCCCAATGTTAGTGAAATTATGCGGGTCCTCAATGAAACAACGATTGTTCGTGTAAATGTTATACATCTTTTTAAGACTCCCTTCCTCATTTACCTTGATTTCATTCCAAAGACGTTTTTCAACAATTAAGTTGCTAAACTCAGGATGTAGCTCATCTGTGAGTGTTGCTTATCCTCCAATGTACAAAAGGCTTTTGGATTTGAAACAGCAGCTTCCCTATTGCCTTATAATGTTAGGCTTTCACCAGTGTTTTTAGTCGTGCACCAAAATATTCCTACAATTCAATTTCTGAAGCAGCTAATGTTTGTACTTGCCAGTTTTGTTTCTCACACTGACAGTCCTTTTAAAACTGTTTTTTCAAATGTACATTTAGGACATTTGTGTAACCGGCCAATGGGACTACAAAACAACCGATTGAAAAATCACCAAATGACATCATCATCTCGATGGGATAACTTCCATGGCCCCTATCGGGCACGGCTTAATATTCGTCGCCACGGACGCCACATAGGGGCGTGGTCATCTCAGTACAATAATCGATACCAGTGGATACAAGTTGACTTCAGAGGACCAGCCAAAATAATCAGGATTTGCACACAAGGACGACAAGACTCTCATCAGTGGGTCACACAATACTTAGTGATGCACAGCTTGACTGCTGTTAATTTTGTACCTTACCAGGAAAGGAACAACATCAAGGTAATTTGGCACACATCTTAAAGGGGCTCAGTCACGGCATCTTGAGTTATTTTGAACATCGAAAAAAATAACCGTTAAATTGAAGGAAACCTAAAAATAACACTTTATAAAGATAGAAAAACATCAAAGAGATAATAATAAACCATAAAGGAACAACGATGGTCAAAGATGGAGAAGATTGACACGGATTGCAAACAACGGATTTGAAAAGTCCAGCTAAGCTTTTCAAACGCGACTGAGCCCCTTTAAATTACAAGGTATTAGCTTGGCTCCGTTGATTTCCCTTTCGTAAACGGTCGATGCCATTTTTATAGTTGGATGCCATAATTGGTAACCAAGCCTTTCGGAATGGCCCATGCCATACCTGCTGTAGTTTAGGCCTGGACCAGGTCCAAACTGCAGCTGTTTATAATACGCATGAGCTCACCAAATGCTCGCACTGGTTTTTTAGCTTTTAGCTTTTGTTTGTTGGTTATCAGAGTACCATAGGTAAAGTCACGTTTTATTGTGCGATTTTGCGGGGATTTGTTGATCAACCTAGTGGTTTAGTGGTAAGAGAACAATGTTAGCATGCAAGAGGTTCTAAGTTCAATACTGGGTGGCGACTTATAACTTTTTTTTTCTTTTTCTTTAATTTAGTAGGAAACAATACATCGATAGTTAAAAGATTACCAATTATGACTGTCACAGAAATAGAAACGACCGTTTACCAAAGGGAATAGTGCCTCGGCATTATTTTCGCCACGCTCTTAGGTCTGGTCTAAGTTCCTTTCCAAGAAGAGACTGTTTTCATGGAAGGCATGTGTTCCTTCTCCAAACAGTGGCTGGTATTCGAGCTTACACATTGGCTTGACGTAGATAGCACTTAAAATGAATGTACATGTACATGCATGTTGATTGCCTTTTTTTCTCTCTCTTTAGTATTTCCCAGGCAACCGTGATCAGAATACAATTGTCTGTCATGCATTCATCCCTGCGCTCAGATGTCGCTATATCCGAGTCCGTCCTTGGGGATGGTACCGACATATCTCTATGAGATTAGAGTTCTATGGTTGTCTAACAGGTACAAGTCAAGGAGAGCCGAGTTTTTCACACGGGTAGCCCCAAAAACTGAGATCTAAGACCTAAGACCTAAGACCCTCTTCGAATCTCAAAAACTGAGACCCAAGACTCCCACCCGATCTCAAAAACTAAGACCTAAACTAAATGTTAGTGACGTCATCTATACGTCCGTCATCCAATAGGTCACTGATAAGTGAGAACCAATCAAAATGCGAGATTTATTTGACTTGTTATATAAATTTCTTATGGAAAAGGCTTTCTAATTCGCCAGGAGAAAATATTGTTAATTTAAGTGTTTGGGTTTTTTGACAGACCATTGCACAATCCTATATTTCTTACCATTGTACTTGAAATCATTTTTTTTTAATTTTTACTTTTACAGACAGATGTACGATGCCCCTTGGTATGGAGGATCGTCGTATCTTGTCAGGTCATCTTCGAGCTTCGTCATCATACAACCATAACCACGGACCTGACCGAGCACGTCTTAATATCTGGGCCGGTCATGGAAGAACTGGGGCCTGGGTAGCAAGACATCGAAACACCCATCAATATCTGCAGATTGACTTGAGGAAGTTGAGTATCATCAAAGGAATCGCTACACAAGGAAGAAGAGAGGCCCATCAATGGGTGAAAAGTTATACCCTTTCTTACAGCGTGAAGGGTCTGCGCTTCAGACCATATGTCGCTTATGGCAGGGTTAAGGTAATAATAATAATAATAATCATCATCATCATCATCATCATCATAATAATAATCACTTGATTTAAGTCTCAAATTTACTAGCTGAGCACAGACACTCTACTAATTGGGAAGATTAAATCAAATCAACCACAATCAAATCAAATCGCACCAAATCAAATGTAGGTTTTTGGGGAGAGGGGAAAACAGGAGTACCCGGAGAAAAACCTCTCGGATCAGAATTGAGAACGAAAAAACTCAACCCTCTTATGATGCCGGGTGCGGGAATCGAACCCGAGCCATGTTGGTGGAAGGCAAGCGCTCTCACCACTGCGCCATCCTGTTCTCCCCTGAGCTGGTTTATTCAATAGACCATTTCCGAGTTCTCTTTTGCCTCTGTATCAAAACGGGTCTACGTGTGAAGTCATTTATATGAAAATGAGTTCCCCCTACAGGTTCATTTTCATGCAAAATGAAACACATTTTTAATCGAAAGGTTTTGCACGCAGACTTGTTTTGAAACAGGCACAAGGTAACTCGTAAATGGTGTACGGCTTAAAGCAGCTTATCAGTTTATTCTTCCCATTGTATACAGCTGATTCGAGAAAGGATGACGTACAAAAGGGTAAAAGCGTACGCGGCAATGTCAGAAAGTTAAAACTATTATGAGTAATTGGGGGCTTGGCATGTTTGAGTGAAGCTCAAGGTATTTCAGCGTGATATAAGGAAACAACACAAAAACGAGTACTGGTGATCTCTCTTTACCTTCCTCTGACTTCCTAAAACACCGTGAGCCTCAGTCTACTGATAATTATGACGATCGGCATTGCCACGCATGTCATTACTCTTCTGGCACAACCTTTGTTGAAACCGCTGCGTGTGTTGGTTTGGCACCTTTTTGCGGTACCCAAATTCTTTTTTAACTTAAATCATTTGCACTTCATCCAATTGTTTTCGCATTATACAATTTGGCTACAAATTGAACATTTTTCGAGACTTTCAGTTCTCAATGGAGTGTCGTGCAACCAAAACCAAAGTAATCACTCTAGCCAATCACAAAGGACACAGACAATCCAGTGAACCAATCAAAACTCAAAGTGAGTATGTAGCTGACTCAAAGCGCGGGAAAACGTAGCGAACGAGTTTCTTCTGATTGGATGAAAATAGTGGCGCGAGTTTTTTAAGCTAATCATGAAGCGTAGTTGATGCAAATTCAATTATGTTTTGATTAAATAAAAACCACTCCATTATATTCAGAATACTTGAGATATCACCAACTTAGGATGTCTGTTGTTTTTATTTCAGGTTTTCCGTGGTAACTATGATATCTACAACACAGTTTCTTTCAAGATAATTCCACCAATCAGGGCACGGTATCTACGTATTCATCCAAGAACTTGGCGTAGCCACATTGCCATGCGCGTGGAGCTGTATGGATGTCGATATAAGGGTGAGTTTAAAAGCCATTTATCTAAGCGAGTAACAAAACCAACAAGAAAACGCACGAGTAATTATGGCAACAGCTTTTTAGCAAATAATTATTCCATTTCTGAATTACCTTTAGCCTCTTTCCAAAGATTTCTCTCACGCGGAGAAATGAAGAGCAGACAATCTGATGTTTTTGGTGTAGAGCGGTTGTCAGTTCAGTGTCCTAAAATTAAAGCCAAACCAGTTTCTTGCAAACTAGTCTACCTGAGACTCCCACCAGACTGTTCTGCAACTGGGATGGGAGGAGTTAACTGCTTGCATAAGTCAATGTCTTTTTTACTTATTTTCTTAGAGCGATTCTATGACCAAGTTCTCGGCATTCAAAGTGGAAAAATAAAAAATGCTGCCATGACTGCCTCCTCACAGTGGGACAAATTCCATGCTCCATTCCGTGCCCGCCTGCACCTGCCACGGCAAGGTCGCTACATTGGTTCATGGTCTGCGCGTCATAATAACCATAACCAGTGGCTGAAGATCTTTTTAGGAAGGACATATAGAGTCACAGGTATTGCAACACAAGGACGGCACGATGCAGACCAGTGGGTGACAGCTTACTATGTTTACTACAGTCAAGATGGAGTTCACATGTCTAGAGTCACATACTGGTGGGACTACATACGGGTGAGAAGTTCATGCTTTGATGTCTTACTTGTTGAAGGACTTAAGTTTACGTAAATTTTTTTCACATCGCAAAAGTTATTGCGCTGCTGACGTCTCTCTGAAATTTACCAAATGTTTGTATTCTAAGATTCCATCTGCGTAACCTGCCATACACAAGCAGCATTCTCCTCAAAACAAATGTTCTTCAAGGAAATTAATTGCAGAATAATAAGCGCGACAGTACATGTATTTCAGTCAATTCCCGATCTGGATACAAACTGGGTCGGTTGGAAGATTTCTGTAAGGCCTCTATATTGTCAAAGAATGAAGTACGTTGTATATTTGGTATGCTGAAAGCACTCTTTCAAGTTGAATAGCATTTTGGGTTTCTTAGAGTTTGAAACTCCTAATAAAGTCATGAGAACAAGTGAAAATTTTTTTGCCAGTTCTATTGCTCCACTACTGACTATTTTCCTTCTTCTTTCATTTAGACTTTCAAAGGAAATTATGATCGAAATGGTGTTCAAACTCACCCATTTAACCCACCCTTCACTGCACGATTTGTATTAATAGTCCCACGTGGCTGGCACCGACATATCTCTATGAGGATTGAGCTGTTTGGTGGTCCATGGAGTAAGTAAAATTATTTTACCCCCTAGTTATTACGCGAGCTTTCATTGGCCTATTTAACGGACGATATTCTCTAGTGCAGCCCGCTAAAATTTAAAGCTGTCCCAGAACTCACATCGCGATATTACATTGAGTAATGCATAATATCTTACTAACTTTATTTTCTAGGTCCGTACTGGAAGTATTAACTATTTCAAACACGAGACACAGTGTTTCATTGGGATGAAGAGAGTTGAAAATGCGACGCCTAGCGGAGTATTTTTGACGAAACTCGAGGTGTTTGGATAGCCGATGAAACAGTCTCGAGTGTTTGATAGTTATTTTCTCAATCGAAACAAGTTTACTGGAACTGCTGGTTTCAGGTTTCCATCAAATTAAGTAATTTTGTACGTGGTTAAAAAAACTCGAAATACCATAACTGAGCTCCTTTAAACTAGCCTAGTAACATTACTAACCTCTTACTAACCGAGCGTGAGGGCCGTAATGGGGAATATTGGCCCGAGGTCGTGGAGTACAAAAAACGACCGAGGGCCAATGTTCCCCAGTACGGCTCGAGCTAGCTAGGTTAGTAAGTAGTTTATTATATGGCACTCGGGCCATGCTTGTTTTGAATTTGCCGGCTTTCGAAAACAAAAAATACACAGCTTATGACTGTTTCCATGGAAACGGTCCGTATGTCGAAATCCCGACCAAGAAAGAACCGATCAGAACGCTCGTTTTCCCTCAAGACCTACCTTGCCATATAATAAATATTTATAATATCTGTAAGTGTAGGACAGTTACGATGTAAGGACAGATTCTCTTAGTAGAATACATTAGCAAAAATGATTGTAGAGTAATAGTAATATTAGGTGGGGTTGAGCAAGTAATTTCTAGGTTTAAATGCTGATAACTTGATCAAAAACAATGTCTAGCCGGTTAAAGGGTCTGTGAAAGCCTCTTTTAGTTAAAAAGTATATTATTTAGCTGTGTTAAATATATTTTCTTGATCATACACGTACTGAGCTACTTTTCGGTAGTGATTGAACAAACAATTTGAGTTTTAATTACTAGTTATTTGATCGATAACAAATTGTATAGGAGGTTCTAAAGTCAGTGAGAGCCTCTGTTGGTGGAATATTTAGCATAGCTATATTCCTCCTTTTTCTTGATCGTGGCTATCTTATTTTTGTTTCTCTAATTAAGGTAAGTGTGACATTCCTCTTGGCGTGGAAAATCACGGGGTCCCTAACCAACTCATGACTGCTTCCTCGTATTACAACTTCTGGGGTGCACCAAGAAATGCTAGACTACGCCAGCGACGTGTTGGACGTAAAGGAGGGTCATGGTATGTCAAACGAAATGACAAACGTCAGTGGCTGAAGATAGACTTTGGTGGGCTTACTCGTGTGTGGCGAATTGCCACTCAAGGTCGACAAAATGCTGATCAGTGGGTCACAAGTTACTATGTGTCCTATAGCGTCAAGGGATTCCGCTTTGTGACGTACAAAGAGTACGGAAGGACAAAGGTTAGTGCTAATTTTAAACAATTATTGGATGAGGTTTTTGTGATCTCCACAATAATCAAGGTCGAGGCAGGGATTATCAGCCGAAGCCGAAGGTATAACCCCTACCAAGACGTTGTGATATTCATTATTCTGGATATCACAAAAAAACCCGAATCTAATAATTGTTTTACTATACATTGAACGAAAAGAAAAGTGGAAGTCATGTTTTTGTTCTTCACTGACGCCAAACAACACAAAGCGCGCGAACTTGACATGATTACTCTAAGAAATCATGCACTGCGGTCATACATGACATGATTAACCGTGACCTTGAGTGTCCTTGACATGATTATTGTTTAACCTGCAGCTAGATGACGTCACAGGTGGGGACTTCAAAAATTCATTGACGGCTTGCAGCCAATCAGAAGAGAGAAACTGAGTTCAATGTATATAATAATGTTAATAATAAAACAGTTTTCAATTGAGTGTTGTGAAACCAAAATCAAACCAATTACTTGCAAAGTAATTGGCTGATTGCTTTCGACATTCGGTTGAAAACCATTCTATTAAGAGTACAAAATTCAATAAAACAAAGAGTAAAGAAAATCATAGAGATTAAAGTGCAACACCGAATTTACACGAGAATTTAATTTAGAACAGAAAAAGATTGCGGGCAGTTTTCATGCCGGCCCCCACAGAGATTAGAGGGGAAAAAATCCGGTCAAGTTACCAAATTCTCCGAACAACAATGTATCATCACCTGACAAAAGAATTGTAGTATATGGTATGGCGATCATTAAGAAGATCTTACTATTCGATCAGAGACAGCGAGGAGAATTTTTTTCCTCTGCCCTGCGGATGTTACTTCTGATTTTGTCAGAGAGGGAGGGAGGAAGGTCGGGTTATGTCTTATACCAGTGTTCAGTGGTGGAAAAAGACTGAATGAATGAAGTGCTGCTTGGGTTTAATGGATCGTTTTCACACACGTGGCTAGCAGCCATTCTCTTTTATTGGAACAAAAGAAAGTTTTTGGGTAGGAAAAGACTTAATCTCTCACTGGATTGGTTTTGGGACACTAACATTGCTGCCATGATTTCATGTGAAATCACTATCAAGTAGGAAAACAAACTAGTTGACTTATTGTATTTGTTTCTGTCAGGTTTTCGCAGGTAACTATGATCGACACATTGTTGTGAGGCACCGATTCGTTCGACCACTGGCTGGTCGTTACTTTAGGATCCATCCTGTCACCTGGCGTAGCTGGATCGCCATGAGAGTTGAGCTTTATGGCTGTGTCATCGGTATGTAGACTTATTTATCATTATTGTTTAGCTATTTATTTTAATTTTTTTATTTTTATTAAGAGGGAATTTCATCGTATTGCTAACTTCTGTGTACTGTTTTTAGTCATCTTTAATTAACAACACCAACTGTTGAAAACAAATTTTGACGTTCATATGAAACACTTGAAAGTACTGGTAAAATGAGGCTGATGATGAAAGTTTATCTGTGTGGTTCCACTGAAAACTGTTTTTGTTGTTATTTTAGGTAGCCGTTGATTTATACCTTGTCTCTTAGAAAGTGCAAAAAGGACTGTAATATACTTAAAATTTTTCTGGAGCAAATTATACAAGGTTTTTGTCCACTTAAAACTGAAAGTGTTCGATTTCCTAGCGGATTTCGTGTTAAGATATATTTATTTCTATTTTATTATTTTGTATTGTTTATTAATTGTTTATTAGTTAATTGTTAATTATTTTATATAATTTACTATTAACTTTTTGAGTCATCAGCTTTAATTTCCATGACGTTTTATTTCTCTTACTCGGACGTTTTAGTCACAATACTAACACCTGGATTTTCTTATCTCACTGCAGGCCCAAGATGTGATAAACCATTAGGAATGAAAAACGGCCGCATACATGCCAATCAAATCACAGCATCTTCTATGTGGGATCGCAATCATGGTCCAGGTAATGCCAGACTTCACTGGCGCAGAACCCGCGCCAGAACTGGGGCGTGGTCTGCACGTCACAACAATCATTACCAGTGGTTGCTGGTGGATTTCAAACGTCCCATGCGGGTGGTGAAGATAGCCATTCAAGGTAGACAAGATGCGCGCCAGTGGGTGACAAGGTTTTTTGTGGCATACAGTCAAGATTGTGCACATTTTGCCGAGTACAAAGAGAACAGCAATAGAAAGGTGTGTATATTAATTTGTCAGATTGAAAACTGAGTTACTGGGTACTTAGATTGCAACAACAACAAAAATGGTTTATTTGCTTTATTTTAAGGTGATTCCTCAAAAATAAAAGTTGCCGATGAATTTTTTGAAACTTTCCCTGAATGTTCTCTACCAAGCACTGTTTCGAAAAACAAAACAATGAACATGATAGGTCACTGTGCTCGCTTAAGAGATGTGATGTGCCAATCTTACCCCATTTATGCGTATACTCATGCTAATCACGCGATTTACTCATCGATCAAGTTTTAAATTTTGCGGTAGCTGAGAGCATAGTTTATTAACGTAATGCTTGGAAAAAAAATTTACAGGTAGAAAGTGTCGAACATATCGAACAATGTAATATAAAATTTGTGGAAAATCACACCATTTAAAACAACGTGGATGTAAAGCGTTGAGTATAGTCTTTGCTTTTCGCGGTTATAATTTGTATCTCAGAGTAACGGTTTTGTGCACGCTTTCACCCATATAATTTTTTCCATCCGATATTTTTCTTTAAAATTAAAGAGTATAATATGTACACTATTATTATACAATGCTGATGACGCGAAAATCATGCGCAGTAGGGTTGCGCAACCTTGGCGATCTGAATTAAGACACCTGTCTGCTACAAATTTTCATGGGTGTTAAACTACAATAGGTTGTTAGTCCGTTTTCCAGTTATTGAACGAAAATTGTTTATGTGTGGGTAACTAACAAAAGTTTTCTGGTCTAGCTAACGAAAGTTTTTCACGCAAAGCTTGAAAAAAGCAGATAAATATTCTCTGAGTTAATCCTTATTGAAAAATTTGGACCACTCTGAAACAATCAGTCAAAGACCAATTTTTAATGGCCATGTCGGGCATTACACACATGATTAAAGCAAGCAAGTGTCCGAGGAAAGAAGGCCTTTTTTCTTGTTTTTTTTTTTAATGGAATTAGACTGAAACAAACAGGTTTCCAAGGGAAGCCGTTTTCTTGTGGTTAATTGGAATTCAGGCTAAGCTGGACTTGGTGGTAGTCAACAGCAATCCACAGCAGTCATTCATAACAGGGTGTTATTTCTTTTCAGTATTTCCCAGGTAACAGAGACCAAAATACAGTGGTACAGCATAGATTCTACCCACCTATCAAGGCACGGTTTATTCAGGTTCGACCTTGGGGTTGGTATGGACACATCTCTATGAGAGTGGAGTTCTATGGATGTGCAGAAGGTGTGAAAAGTGTTTAATTATTTATGTCCTGGATTAGATAATGTTTTGGTCAGTTTTAGACCTTGCTTTTGGGGATTAATTTTCCCATTTACGGACTCTACGAATTTCGAATGATAGCCTCTCAATCTGAGTTAGTCATTCTATATCTCTTCCGCTTTCTTGACGGTTCCTCAAGGAAGAGAGACTTGGTCTCTTGCTTGCTGGTTTGTTCATTTCTTTCATTCTGTGAAGGAAGAATGAAGTTATGACCGTACCTAGTAAAAGGCAAACCTAGGCACATGCCTCAGACATTTCTATCTTTTTTGTTGTTTCAAGTCATCATACGCACCCCAAATGCCCAAGAGGAGAATTTGACTATGGACATTGCTTCGGTCAAAGTTTATTTTTCTGCTCACGGGCTTATTATGCATTCACTGACTGTCTGAATCATGTTCCCTTTTATTGGCAGACCGTTGCAACATGCCTCTCGGTTTAGAAGACAAGCGTCTCACTCCAGGAGCTCTTACAGCCTCTACGTACTACAATCACCACTTGTCACCATGGCATGGTCGATTGAACCACCGCTGGTCATGGAGTGCACGGACTAGAAATAACAGGCAGTGGTTCAAGGTTAATTTTGGTTATATAACACGATTTAAAGGCATAGCAACTCAGGGTCGACAGGATGCCAACCAATGGGTGAAGACTTATATTGTGACGTATAGTCGAGATGGTGTGAGCTATGTTCCCTACAAAGAAAACAGAAGGATTAAGGTAAGAGTGTTGTTACATGTAGATCTGTAACGGCATCAATATCAAACACGGAAGATCGTGTTTGTCCACATTTCCAAACAATGAGAAAAGAGTTAAAAATAACGCGTGTAACAGAGTAATTTGGACGAACTTTGAGGTGTCTGGAAATGTGATCAAACATTGTCAGGAGTGTTTGATCTATCTTCTCAAGTGAAGCTGAAAGTAAGGAGAACACGGAAAAATAGAATTGTAACAATGCATACTGATTTACGTGAGATATCCAAATGGTTTCCTTTGTTCAAACTCGATGAGTCATGAATGAGTTGGAGAAGTTTTGTGAAAAATTTATGATTCTGGTTTACTAGTAACAAGATTTTCTCGCCATGACGTATATTTCTTTAAAAAAGAAAATCACAGACTGTTAAATATTTCATCTAAGAGTATATAGGCATAATTTTTAGGTGCGAATAATGCATTTTTCTTCAGTATTTCAAAGCAACTTTTGTTAGGAATTCTGTCTGTTTCGTTTGCGATACACGTTACCAATTTTTTTGTGGCTTAAGTCTGCTTATTACATTTGTTTCATATTCATTAGAGCGGTTTTCATCTGAGTGCCGAAAAGTAATTGGTTTTGCACTTTGTACGCCACGCTATTGGCTTAAAAGATTCGCGCCACTTTTTCATCCAATCAGAAGTAAAACCAAAACCAGATTGTGACGCGTTCGCATGCATTTTCCCGCGCTTTGCGTCAGCTACATCTAATTACTTTGAGTTTTGATTGGTGCACTGTCTGTCCTTTGTGATTGGCTAGAGTAATTACTTTGGCTTTGGTTTTACGACACTCAAGTGAAAACCACTCTATCATAATTTGGAATAAAGGAAAATATAATACTTTATACTTAAAATAAAACCAGACCACGATAACTTCATTTTACAGTAAACTGACAGCGGCGGTTTGTTGTTTATCCATCATAGATTTTCTCAGGTAACACTGACAGACATTCTGTAGTATTTCATCACTTCTTGAAGACATTCAATGCTGCTTACGTGAAGATCCATCCAAGAACGTGGTACAGTTGGATTTCAATGAGAGTTGAACTTTTTGGCTGTACAAGTAAGTTAGAAACCATTATTAGTGGCCTTAGTATTTGAAAGACGTCTTTGAATAACCTCTCTATTGATGTTTGAGAGAAACATGGCACAAGATGTGGGATTTTCTCTGAATCATTGATCATACTAAATGACTCTCTGCTCAACGTATGGAAAAATTCAGCATAACAAATTGGGAATCCCAGCTTCTTCAAGTTGCCTATCATTACCTGTTCTACAAGTCGTTTCAACTTCAAATGTCTGTGACAATTTGATTGATTATTTTATTAGGGATAAAATTAAAACTAATGCATTTTATTTTCCTAGGTGCTCTCTGCAACACTCCCTTAGGTTTACAAAATGGCCGCCTACGAAACAGCAGAATAACAGCATCCTCAGAATACAATGTCTACACCGCGGCCAGACTTGGGAGACTGGGACTACATAAGAGGGGTAGATATGTTGGAGCCTGGTGTGCAAGACACAACAACAAGAATCAGTGGTTCAAGGTGGACTTTGGTCGGACAATGAAAATCACCAAGATAGCCACTCAAGGAAGACAAGACGCTGCCCAGTGGGTGACGTATTATAAAGTGTCTTCCAGTTTAGATGGTGTTCATTGGCAGGTTTATCGATTCAAAAACAGCGACAAGGTGAGAATAACCTTAGGCCCGGTTCATACGTCGCATTTCTGTCGGGTCGAATGCAATTCAAACAAAAGATAATGAAGCAAATCATCTCATTATCTATTGTCTCAATTGCATTCGACCGCGGTAGAAATGCGACGTATGAAACGGGCCTTAACTTAGTGCTTAGTTTCCACTGCACTGTAATTCAAATTTTGAAGGGTTAAGCAACGTTTTTTTCTTAAGTGGAACAACCTTAGTGCCAAACTATGATTAGAGAAAATTAATCTAGGGTATTTTTCATTGCTTTTGTGGTTTTTGGAACAAATGTTTCCACAAGTTTTTGCTTAAGACATTCCAATGTAATGTAACACGATTTTGCGGTGTTTTCAAGAGGAAAAAGAGGAGAAAAGTTGTAGCAACCCAGTACACAGAGCCAATTTATTCCTGTTTTGTACCTAATTTACAAGCATGTTTTGTTAAATACGTGAAATGATTTCTTTCCAGACTTTCCGCGGCAACAACGATCAAAATAGCATCAAAATACAAGCTCTGAATCCTGCAGTATATGCCCGATTTGTCAAAATCCACCCTTGGGGATGGCGAAGTCACATCTCTATGAGAGTGGAATTCTATGGATGCAGAACTGGTTAGTGAAATGGACCATGTTTTGTGGCTTTTGAGCTGCACCAGTAAAATCTTTTTCTTTATTAAAGGGGGCAGCGAGACCGAGTATTAAAGGGCGCACGAAAGAAGTTTTGACGTACTTTGAGGTGTTTCGAAATGTGATCAATCGTGGTCTGTCGTGTTTGATATACACCTAATTGCAATAACGTTGTCATAGTAAAAAGCAAAAAGCAAAACGCCAAATAGGAATTAATTAGGGAAATTTAAATTTACATTTTTCTCAGATACTGTAGATGAATGAAAAATATAACGTAAATGAAGAACAGGAATAAAAAATTGTAGTTTTCATTCATATACAGTATCTAAGAACAATGAAAATTGAAATTTCCCTAATTAATTCCTATTTGGTTTTTTGCTTTTTGCTTTTTTTCTGTGACAACGTTATTGCAATTAGGTGTATCTTCTCAATCGAAACAAAAACTAAAGAGAAAATGGAGAATTAAATCGTAAAAGTCTATGCTTTTAAGATCAGATATCTAACCACCGTCACTGTCGTGATGCCCTTTCTTTAAACTTGATGATTATTTATTAGTTCGAGAATTTAGTAGAAAAGAAACGGGGTGAAAATTTCTGATTTTGCAATCTTTGTATAGACCCTTGTGATGTTCCCCTCGGTCTTCAAGATGGCCGTGTTACTCCATCTATGCTCACGGCATCCTCCATGTACAACCACTACTACGGTCCCTGGAGTGCCAGGCTCCAGGCGCGGAACCATGGTTCCACCCGAGGAGGTTGGATTGCTAAGTACAATAACAGGAATCAGTGGCTGCAGATTGACTTGGGAGCCAAGTCCAGAGTGAAGAGAATCTGTACCCAGGGACGTTATGATGCCAACCAGTTTGTCAAGTCTTACACGGTGTCTTATAGCCAGAAGGGCGACAAGTTTGTGCCGTACACTGAAGGAAGGAAAATAAGGGTATGCTTTTCGAAATAGCCGATAGTTAATGACTGAAGGGCAAATCTAAGGGGAATTGTTTTAAGTTTGAAATAACAGGGAATTCGAAATAACTGAGTTCCAATTAGCCGGGTACACTGATAGAATATGAACATGCATTTGGAACAACTTCAATTTACAAATGTACCCACATTGTGTTTGTCACTACCGGTAGATTAAATAGCGATGGTCATTTTGCACTTGCCGTGTTCTAAGGGAAGATATTTAAGATTTATTTGCTACCCAGAAATTACGAAATGCAAGGAAAGAAACGTAAACTAAAGTGGCGAGGAGATCTAAAAAGGGGTTAGAGAGCTCATTGGTATTTAGATGTAGGCCTCCTCAAGTGAGATACAGTCATAGAAGAGTTGATTAAAAGATATGTAAAACGATATCTTACAATTACCTATAATGTATCTGTGTTTTCATAATTTTGAAGTAAACTTCAATCAAGTTGCCATAATGTGAGGATTTGCTTATGCAATGCAGTTATTTGCTATCCTAACGTACTGTCATGACAAGTTATTTGAATTGTGCCTGCCTTTTTAGATGTTATTTTAATTGTAATGATTACAATGTGAGAAGGAATGATAAATAGTATCAATGTTACTTTTTTATTTTAGATATTCAAAGCCAATATCGAGAGGTACTTTGTAGTCACTCATCGTTTCTTCAGGCCATTTGTGGCTCGTTATGTGCGCATAAATGTCAGGAGTTGGTACGGCTACATTTCTATGAGAGTTGAACTCTACGGCTGTAGACTGGGTAAGATGCATGAGAATTGTTGAGACATTGCGCTATTTTCGACTACCCTGGTAAAATTATCAGCCCTTACCCGAAAAATATTGCCCCCTCTCTTTCAAAAATTGTTGGATATCTTAATCTAATTCTTTAAAAAAATTAGATGTGGGAGAGATAAGGTGAAGTTAACTAATCGATAGATTCATAATAACACTCACTTCAACCAACGTTCTCACATCTACTACAAACTCGACGTTTTTTTTGTAATATCATGTGGAGTTTTCACTTATTCTGTTATGGAATTCGAGATCGTTAACGAGACAATTTCCTTCTTTTTCATCCAAGGTCGTCTATGTAATCAGCCGATGGGACTGCAAAATGGACGTCTCAGAAATCACCTTATGAAGGCATCTTCTCAGTGGGATAGATACCACGCTGCATTCTTGGGGCGGCTCCATCGCCCGCGCGTTGGCAAATACATGGGTGCATGGTGCGCAAGGAGCAATAACCGTTATCAGTATCTTCAGATCGACTTCACAAGGCCGGCTAAGATTATTAAGATGGCCATTCAAGGCCGCCACGATGCAAGTCAATGGGTTACGCAGTATTACATAACACACAGTGTTAATGCGATCAATTTTGTGGAATACAAAGAGAGAAATAATAGAAAGGTAACATGGTGTATCTTATATATTTGAGACTTTGCTGTCTTTCAAAAGCAAAGGAACTCTGAAGTTCACCACTAACCTTACTAGTGACTGCGTTTTTGGCTGCCGTTAATTCTTGTTGATCAAAATCTACCAATCACAACCTAAAGGCGTGACCTTCCTGTTGAACTTATTGAAGTTTACCTCTGTTTCCAGAGAGGTCCAGAGACAGAGAAAGCTAGTCTTTGGAAGCAAAATGCTTCGTGAACAGTTAGTAGATATCACTTATACTAAGGCTATTTTTTAAGCCGTCTTAATCTAGATGAGGTTCCTAAGCAATCGAACCAAGAATGCACTTGATCAAACAGTGCTCCTTCTAATAATAAAAGAATTTGAAATAGAGCGTTTATGGATATCTATATTACCTGTAAGAAAACTTTTTTGATATTCTTAATTCAAAAATTGAATAGTAAACCTGAGTGGTCTTCGTCCTGGTTAACCCGTTGTTGTTGCTTCTTGACAGTATTTCACTGGAAACCGTGACCGTAACACAGTAGTCTCCAACCCTTTTAATCCAGCCATTCGATGTCGTTACATCCGGGTTCATCCTTGGGGATGGTACAGACACATCTCAATGAGAGTGGAGTTCTATGGATGTTTCACAGGTGAACAGTTACAGATGACATTGGTAGCTTCTTACAAAAAGTTTAAGGCGCAAACCACCTCACTGTTTTTAGATACAGATTAACTAAAATTGGCTTTGCAGGCCCGAAAAGTCTCTCGGGCCTTTGAGAAACGGGTCGCTGGTTAGACTCGTTGTCAGTGAAATCTTAATGTTTCTGTCCGTGTTGCCGGACAGCAGCCTGTAGCATTCCATATGTGTACTCAAAGGAAAGGAATGAATGAAACAAATACCGTAAATCTTCGAATTAGCGCCCCCCCCCCCCCCTCAAATAAGCGCCCCTCCTATCGGTCGAAATTTTGCCTTTAAGGAAAAATTGTGGGGGTCACGTTGGCCCTATGGTTATTGCGCTTGACTCCAGATCTAGCGGTCCAGGTTCGAACCCTGGCCGGGGACATTGTGTTAAGTTCTTGGGCAAGCCAACGTACTCTCACAGTACCTCTCCCCGCTTAGGATTATAAATTAACTGGGTGCCGATGAATCTAATGTCGGGGGTAGCCCTGTGGTGGATTAGCATCCCATCCAGTGGAAGGAGAAATACTCTAATCACTTCAAGGTAAGTAGAAAACCTGAGATAAGCGCCGGCCTGATAGATCACTTGGCTCGTTAGCAGACCTTACTTTTTACCTTTACAGACAAATGTACCATGCCTCTTGGTATGGAAGATGGCCGTATACTGCCAGGACATCTTAGAGCTTCGTCATCATACAACTACAATCATGGTCCTGAACGGGCGCGACTCAACATCTATGCCAGTCATGGAAGAACAGGGGCCTGGGTAGCAAAGTACAGGAACACCAGACAGTTTCTGCAGATTGACTTGAGGCAGATGGGTATTGTCAAAGGAATCGCTACACAAGGAAGAAGAGAAGCCCATCAGTGGGTCATCAGCTATGTCCTTTCATACAGTAAAGATGGCCGAAGATTTAGAGCTTATACAGTGGGTGGAAGACTCAAGGTACACTGTATTAAAAGGTTTTGTGCTTTGGTATAATTCTAGCCTGCAGACAAGTCTGTGAAGTTCAGTCCCGGGAGAGGTTTTGTGTTGCTCGGGGTTACTCTTGAACCCAGATCTCCCACGGCCAAGCGGAGAGAGTCGCACAAACTGAGATCTTGGCACATTAACACTGGGTGTTTTCCATTTACGCCAAAGTTCCAGTTTGTATTCTCAGACATTTTTCAGTGGCGAAGAGAACGGCAGAATTTTCATGAATTGGAAAATAGGAGAACTTCTCGAGGGATTCCCCAATTTTTGAAAATTTGGTACCGGTAATTTCCGTTCGATATGATTTTCGTCTTGGAGTTTTCGGAATTTTCAGTCGAATGGTTCGTATTTTGAAAATTCAACAATTTTCGGATTTTCCGGAAACTTTTCGAGTAAATTTGCATACCAAAGTATTGAATGATCTACAGAAGGTTACCATTCGGGATACTTCTAGTTGTTTCACACTTCTTAACCAGGCACGCGTATCCGAGAATTACGAAGAAACTAAATAAATAATATCAACGCTGACTTCAAGTACTTTTTCTTATTTTTGTTCTCCAGAGATTCCGTGGAAACTACGATATCTACCATACTGTTGCACAAAGAGTATCACCTTACATCAGAACACGGTATTTAAGGATCCATCCAAAACAATGGAGGTCTTACATTGCAATGAGAGTTGAGCTGTATGGGTGTCGATATAACGGTAAATTAACAATCTCTATATGTACAGTCGAACCTCTACTAAATAGCCACTTCTCCACAACGACCATCTCTCTACAGCTGCCAGTTGGGAGGTTTGCTCTTCTATAAACCTCCCAGCAATGACTAGTAAACCGATTGTCTGCAGGGTTGGCGTTGTAGAGATGTTGGACTGTAGGTGTGTTATAAAGCAGTTGACTGCCGTGGAACCAAAACTAACGGACTAATACTACTACTGAAAGTAGAGCGGTCTTTAATCGAGTGTCCAAAGTAATCAGGCAATTACTTTAGTTTTCTTTTTTTGGTTTGACTATGGTTTGAGATTGGCTGAGTAAACTAATTGGTAAATCACTGATTTGGTTTTGGTTTCTTTGATTTTGTTACAGAACGCATGTGTGACCGAGCCCTAGGCATGCAAAATGGCCGAATAAAAAATGCAGCCATCACAGCCTCGTCCCAATGGGATAAAAACCATGCACCCTATCTTGCCAGACTCGGGCGCCTGCGCCGTGGAAGACTGATGGGGGCCTGGTCTGCCAAGAGAAACAACCATAATCAGTTTATTCAGGTTGATCTTTTGAGGTCGATGAAGATCACTGGCGTAGCGACACAAGGAAGGGCGGAAGCTGCCCAATGGGTGACGGCATTTTATTTTCTGTACAGCTCGGATGGAGTAAAGTTTGCCAGAGTGAAGCATTGGTGGGATGTTGTGAAGGTAGGTATCTGTCTCAGGGGGTCGGGGGAGAACCTCTATATAGAAAGAAGAGGATGCGCGTCTTTCCTTTTTGGAGGTTAAAAACCGGATTTGGTATACCTCTTAGGGTGTACAGCCTCGAAGGGGGTTCCACAGCAGGAGCATTCGCAGTACCTTTCAGGGTACTGAGCGGTAAAAAGACTACTTGAGCATGCTTATATAGGCTTTTGCACCCCCACCTCACCAAAAAAAGGTTGAGTTAAATTGTTGTTTCCCATTTGACTCCCACTGATGTCAGTGAAAAATTTTTTACTGTAGAAAATACCCTTTTAGAAAAACATTAAAAACGTTGATCGTCATAAAAATTAATTTCAATAGTGTGAAAACACCTATTTTAAAACTATTTCTTTCCTTTCTTTGTAGTTTCATTTGTGAATAATGTTCTCTTTCAGACATTCTCCGCTAATGTTGACAGATATTCAATACGTAACAATCCTCTTCCATATCCAGTCTATGGTCGTTTTGTTCGACTGCATGTACGTGGCTGGCGATCACACATTTCAATGAGGCTGGAGTTGTATGGATGTCCATGGAGTAAGTCTCTCATGTTTGACACTGTACAGTTAGACTTTTAAATCCATTTCCTTGTGTAAAAGTGTTATTACTAATTAAACTTCATAGAAACAGAACAAAATTACTTCATTCTTTATTCAGGAATATTGCATCTTGTGTACGTTATGCCTTCCCTCTCTGTATAGTTTTCGGGAACGATATCTCGTCGCTTGTTAGGCATATGTAACTTATTCTTCACTGAAACAAAATGCTGTGAGGTGAATTTATCCTTTTTCATGTTTCTCTAAACTACTGTGAATTTCATTAAGAACTTGATTTGTTGTGTTATAAAGATGAAACCCCAAATTGGATTCAAAACAGTACGGCAGAAAAATAACAAAAAAATTCTTGTTTAGGCCGTTGTGATGTTCCACTTGGCTTGGAAGACGGTCGATTCCCTGACCAACTTGCTACTGCATCCTCATTTTACAACTACTACTGTGCACCCAGAAATGCCAGACTGCATCAGAGACGGGTTGGCAGGTTTGGAGGGGCATGGTGTGCCAGACGAAGTGACAGAAATCAATGGATTCAATTTGATTTCGGAGGACGAACTCGTGTCACGCGTGTCTGCACACAAGGTCGTCAGAACTCTGATCAGTGGGTGACAAGTTATTACGTGACATACAGTCGAGATGGCCAACATTTCATACCATATAGAGAAGGACGTGGTACAAAGGTAAACAACATTCATGTCGCCTAGTAACAAAAAAACCTCCGGTCCCACATGTCATGGCAGGCGCAGTGGCTTCATGGTTATTGCGCTCCACTCTGGATCGAGGGGTCCGGGTTTGAGCCCTGGTCAGGGACATGACACTTTACACCCATGGGTACCGGTAAATTGAATGCTGGGGCGTAACCCTGCGATAGACTACACGTAGCGTCACATTCAAGGAAGTGGGGGTAGGGAGGGGAGAGTAGAAATACGTCTATTCGCGTCATGCTACAGAGACCAGAGATAAGTGCCGGGTCTGATGGGCCACTTGGCTCGCATGCAGATATTGGCTTTATCTACCTCCCACATTTCACACCTTTCCGGCTTGAAATGCAAAGTTGTCTTGTTGCATTCCTAACATGTTGTGGAGTCTTGCAAAATGAATCTCACGAAACCAAAATTAACCAAAGTGATATAACTTCCTAACGTTTAAACATAATATTCTTAGCAAAAACATGAAGCATATTTGTAACTGTCGTCGAAAATGCGTATTTGTCAGCTGTTTAGGTCTATCTAATGGAGCTCTTTCTGTGGTGTTTAAAAGGTAGGCAAGCTTTGGGCTAGGCGTCCATTGAGATTCGATGGAGACATGGTGAAACACAGATAGCAATATCTATTAACTGTAACATTGGTTAATTAGGTTTTTTTCTCTTTATCCTCGATTCAGATATTTTTGGGTAATTATGACCGATATATGGTTGTATGCAATCGCTTTTTAAAACCGCTGTCGGGAAGATATTTCAGGATCTATCCTGTGACTTGGCGTAGTTGGATCTCAATGAGAGTGGAATTCTATGGCTGTATTACCGGTAAGTTTGTAAAACGAAAGAAAACAAAACGAGCTAACCTGTGTAGGAAACGTTCCTGTACGAAGAGCTTTTCCGCTTTAATTCTGGCCGTGCGCAAAAATGTAGCGAGAGCAAGAGAGATCCATGAAGGAGGGGGTGATAGGGCGAGAACCACCACCCCCTGCTTGGTTGAGGCTTTGTTCTCGCTCCAGTTTTGCGCGGGCTGAATGCAGAATGCAGAAAAAGCCCTTCATGCAGTAACACTTGCTACTCAGGGTAAAAGCGAGCCTACTTGTTGCTTCTACCAGAGCCACAGCTGTTATACCTCACATAGCTTTTAATTGGTATCTAGTGTCTTCGGCACATCAAGTGTTCTGACATCAGTAACAGTAACCTTTAACTTTATTAATACATAACTGAATTACAAGCCTTGGTAGCTCACAGCTAGCAAAGCTATTCTGGGCGAGCCAGTATTACTTTAACAGTATTTTAATTATTTTAAGCGAAAAATAAGTTACAGAAATTTGACAAGAAAATGAAATTAAACCTAAATATTATTGCCCCCGCAGGGTTTTTGGCCCCAGAGGGCCAAAAACCCGAGGAGGCACCTTAGGACTCCCCGCGTAATAGAGAGAGAAGAAGAGAGAATGTAGGTATTTCCGGTATATAGCCGCAAAAAATCTCGATTTGATCGCTTGCACGCCCGCAAGGGATCGACGTTTTTCCCGCAAACGCTCATGGGAGGCCAGCAAAGGGACACGGGCGCGAGGACTTGCGGGATCGGCGTCTTTGCCACGAGCTTTGTCCTTGGTTTAGATCTCGAGTTCACCCTGAAAAGCGTTTGTATTTGCCGGCCTCCATTACTATTTCAGCTCGATTAAATTAGCTCGCTTCGAAATGGCCGAGATTATGATCTAAAACAAATTGAAAACGCTTTCAGAGATCCTGAAGATGGATTTTGGGGGAAAAACAGCTCAGAGAGTCCTGAAGTATACTAGATCGAAATTCGAGGCCAGTGTGGTTCATTTGTGACTAAATAGCTAAATCAGTATAGTACCTTCCGATCGTCAGAATTACCCAAGGATAACAATAAGGTGACAGGCCTGCGCGACTCCCATTCACGTGTAGTAGCCGCTTAGGAAGTTTTGCCCCTTTTGTATGGTACGATCGGAGGATCTTTGAATATTTCGCTAAGCACTAATCCTGTGTTTTCAGGGAGACATTTCGTCAGAGTAAAGCCGTTAGAGGTCATATTTCTGTGTGGCTTCCGCTGTTATCCGCTTGTAATTTGCAGAGTTTGACACCTCTGTTTTTTTGCCAGTTTTTTTCTCATGATATTGCAAGATATGTTTTAGGTTCTCTCAAATGTTAGCTCTGGAGGAATAAAGTTTGAAATATTCCTTTGGCATCTCGTTTATTTGGATGGCTTATTTTCACTGAGTAAACTTACGGCAGGGATCCAAATGTAAATGTTTTGCGGCGTTTTCATTGAGGACAAAAAGCTTGACTCTAATTTGCATATATGGCGACTGTAACGCGATACTTTTGTTTACATTTCACCTCTGTTGTGCTTTCGAGATACGTTTGCTCGTACACTCTTTTCTTTTCTAAGGATGTTATTTTTCCGGCCCAGACTGAATATTCTTATTTTTCTGCGGATTTTAGGCTGAAAATATTCTTGTATTATTCTTACATTATAGCTTATGGCATTTTCGTTTTATTGCCCCCGCAGGGTTTTTGGCCCCAGAGGGCCAAAAACCCGAGGAGGCACCTTAGGACTCCCCGCGTAATAGAGAGAGAAGAAGAGAGAATGTAGGTATTTCCGGTATATAGCCGCAAAAAATCTCGATTTGATCGCTTGCACGCCCGCAAGGTATCGACGTTTTTCCCGCAAACGCTCATGGGAGGCCAGCAAAGGGACACGGGCGCGAGGACTTGCGGGATCGGCGTCTTTGCCACGAGCTTTGTCCTTGGGTTAGATCTCGAGTTCAAGCGTCCCTGAAAAGCGTTTGTATTTGCCGGCCTCCATTACTATTTCAGCGCGATCAAATAAGTTCGCTTCGAAATGGCCGAGATTATGACCTAAAACAAATTGAAAACGCTTTCAGAGATCCTGAAGATGGATTTTGGGGGAAAAACAGCTCAGAGAGTCCTGAAGTATACTAGATCGAAATTCGAGGCCAGTGTGGTTCATTTGCTACTAAATAGCTAAATGTATGTCGGTATAGTACCTTCCGATCGTCAGAATTACCCAAGGATAACAATAAGGTGACAGGCCTGCGCGACTCCCATTAACGTGTAGTAGCCGCTTGGGAAGTTTTGCCCCTTTTGTATGGTACGATCGGAGGATCTTTGAATATTTCGCTAAGCACTAATCCTGTGTTTTCAGTAAAGCCGTTAGAGGTCATATTTCTGTGTGGCTTCCGCTGTTATCCGCTTGTAATTTGCAGAGTTTGACACCTCTGTTTTTTTGCCAGTTTTTTTCTCTTGATATTGCAAGATATGTTTTAGGTTCTCTCAAATGTTAGCTCTGGAGGAATAAAGTTTGAGATATTCCTTTGGCATCTCGTTTATTTGGATGGCTTATTTTCAGTGAGTAATCTTACGGTAGGGATCCAAATGTAAATGTTTTGCGGCGTTTTCATTTAGGACAAAAAGCTTGACTCTAATTTGCATATATGGCGACTGTAACGCGATACTTTTGTTTACATTTCACTTCTGTTGTGCTTTCGAGATACGTTTGCTCGTACACTCTTTTCTTTTCTAAGGATGTTATTTTTCCGGCCCAGACTGAATATTCTTATTTTTTCTGCCGATTTTAGGCTGAAAATATTCTTGTATTATTCTTACATTATAGCTTATGGCATTTTCGTTTTATTTAGAATTTATTAGGCTATCAAGTACAAGTGTTTGGTTTCTGGATCTGGATCGCGTTCAGCACATTGTGCATGTGCTCTGGACACCACTTTTCGTAGCGAGACCAAGATGTTACGTCAAAATATATTGTTATATAAAAAAGAGTTGATATCAAGACAATTGTTTTTTTTTTAGTATCTGACTAGAACAATAACGTTCAATATTATTGTTTCAATGAGCAGAAATAAAAGACAGCGGGGGCAGCTTTAGTGATAACTATTACTAGTACATAACACATAATGTCGACATTTAGTAGGGAAACATGGTTGACATAAGATGGTGGAGTACGCCAACACTAATAATCGAGAAAGTATGAAATGGGAAAAGAGGACCGTATACTAATTAAAGAACTAATTAAAGAGCGATTACTAGTTTAAGAGTGAGATACTTAGAGATTTCAATATAGCGCTTGGGTTTTGTTTTATAAGGTCCAAGATGTAACAGGCCACTCGGTATGCAGAACGGTCGTATTCGACTCACACAGCTGTCTGCCTCCTCGAGCTGGGATGCCAATCATGGACCTCGAAATGGCCGGCTGAATTTCCGCCGAACGGGTTCTAGGATGGGTGCTTGGTGTGCCCGACGTAACGATCGCTACCAGTATTACCAGGTGGACTTCCGTCGTGCCATGAGAGTTGTGAAGATTGCCACACAGGGACGGCAGGACGCAGCACAGTGGGTCACGCAATATTTTGTCACGTACAGTCAGGATGGAAATAGCTTTGCTGAGTACAAGGAAAATAGCAATAGAAAGGTAGTTCCCAGGGACTCCTCACTGGTTATTTATATCATGTAGCTTAGTTTGTGTCCTAATTTCAGTTTTTATGAAATATATCAAATGGGAAAGACCGTTGCTTGACTACATTTCCAATTGGCGCACAGTGGATTATTTTTGACGATCGTAGAGTGCTTGATATATCTTCTCGATCAAAACTAAAACTAAGGGGAAAATGAAGAAATAAAATGACAAAAAATCCTCGCTAATTGAGATCAGATATCCAAACACCGTTACGGTCATGATTTCCTTTGTTTAAATGTGATGAATTAAATAAGTTTGAGAACACAATTTCAAGCGTTTTGTTTTATGATCCGCAGTACTTTACAGGAAACAGAGATCAGAACAGTATTGTTCAATATCGCCTGTTCCCGCCAATCAGGGCTCGCTATGTGCGAATACGCCCTTGGGGGTGGTACAGACACATCTCCATGAGGGTTGAGTTCTATGGATGCGCAGAAGGTAATGTTTATCACTGTGTATTGAACTTAGTCAAGGGACTTAAAGAGCACTGTCACAGGAGTTTTGCTGTTTTCAGGTTCATTCGTTGCTGAAATCTTTACCTGGTACCTTTACTCGTTCCCAAAATGTTCAATTGGACTAAAGAAAACATATCAAATGAATGGTGGCTCAGAGAGCAAACCATAATGAATTTCTGGCAATATTTTCAAGAAATGGCTCTAGAATTTGAAAAAAACTGGATAGTTTTTTTCAAATTTCAATCCATTTCCATCCTTGCCATGCTAAGTGATAGGCACAAATAAATGGTTTCAGTGTAGTGATAAAGTCCTAGGTAACAAAACTGAATCATTAGTTTTGGGTTTCCACTGATGCAGGAACATATTTCAGCATTGTAAAGTGATGCTAGAAGACCGTGACAGTGCCCCTTTAACTTGAAACAGGGCGTGTGAATTAAGTGATGCTCAGGTTTGCCACAGGTCAGGAAATTGCTGGGGGAAAGATTCTTCAAGGTCAGGAAAAAGTCAGGGAATTTTATATTGCGTCAGGGCAAATTGAGATCGATTAACACGGTTGATTTATGACCTTTCAAGGCTAGAAAAAGTATTTCGGGCCACTGTGATCTCAACGATATTTTTCCTCAATGAAAAAGGAAAATTTGTTGAAAACTTATTAGTCTTAATAAACGAATAGAAAAGACGGCTGTAATTTGACGCCAGAAGCCGCTATTAGATTTGACAGTGTATTTACTTGGTCAGGAAAATGTAATAGTTATCAGGGACTGTGGCATCCATGGATGTCATGTGTGCAACGTTTACTGTGGTTCTAATAATGACCAAAAGGATAATAACCATGAGAAAATCGATTCATGGGTTTCCTTTTCCTTCGGTATGGGGCTCCGCCGGCACTCCGCTAAAAAAAACCATTAAGCTCGCTGTGACGTATTTATTTTCAATGATCTTTTAGTGGAATATAGAATTGTTATGATTGTGCTTCTTGTTTAGTTGTGGTGACACCCAACTATGGAAAGGCTTAACGTGAACTCAAAGCTAGATTCGTATGAAGTCTCGTCCACACTGCTCCGGATAAATTTGGAAACGCAGCTTTATTTCGACAGTTAAGCCTACCGTCCACACTAATCCGTCAGGAAAACAGAGCTTTCCGAAAACGCTCTACAAACCGAAAGGATTTGAAAACGCCGGCTTTGCGTTTAGTGTGGACGGAAAACATTTTATAAACGGAGACTTTCGAAACGATGACGTCACGATAATAAATGTGATTAACCCCGACCTCAAGGGTGCACTCAAGCTTTTCTGTCGCCGGTGATAGTTCCGTTTTCAAAAAAAAGCTCCGTTTTCAAATTTCGCAGGCGCAGTGTGAAAGGGGCCTGAATTAACGTTTTCAAAAGTTAATTGAATTGTTTTGTGTCACCAGACCCTTGTTATGTACCTCTGGGCTTGGAAGACAAGAGGATCACAAACGGAGCGTTTTCTGCTTCTTCATATTACAACCATCACTTGGCACCTTGGCATGGAAGACTGAACCACCGCTGGTCATGGGGCGTGCGACATCGTAACAACAGACAGTGGTTACAGGTTAATATGCAGGAAATCTACCGAATGAAAGGTATTGGTTCTCAAGGCCGACAGGATGCGAATCAGTGGGTCAAGAGCTATACGTTGTCTTATGGCATGAACGGTGTGGACTTTGCTCATTACAAAGAGAATGGAAGAATTAAGGTAAAGTATGGCAGCTGTTTACATTAACTCTTAATGGAGCTTCAGCGTTTTTTAGCCATGTATGAAATAACTTTAATCCCAAGTCTAAATTTGTCAAACGATGAGTCTCTTGGTGATACATTTGGGAATCTATCCGAAGCAAGCCCATAAACACCAGGAATTCCGCAAAATTTGGATGTTAGCTTTTTTGTTTAAGACAAGTCTTAGCCTGTTTACATCACATAAGAAAAGGATAGCAAATGTTAGTCGAGCTAAAGATGATAGAAGTGCGAAACAAAGCACTTTTCTCTTATAACGCTAGGATGCGGGTAACGTAGTCAGGTGTGGCTCATGTGACATGCTATATCTGGTATTGATGAGTTGGGAAGCTTACAGATTGTGTGATTCAGAGCACATCCTCAGTTCTCAAGTTATTGATTTGCGACTCCTTTTGAAGTCTACTTTGAATGAACAGGCATGACATTTTAGATATCGAACCTTAAATAAATGTTGAATGTTTACACGCATTGTACATGTATTGCGTGCGATTCGTTTGCAAAACGTTTATTTTAAATGAGAAACTCCTCGACTTTGAATGTAACTTGCTAACAAATAAGTTCAACTTTCAGTGCACTACTCCTAAGCTTGAACAGTGAGAGTCCCACATTCAAGTGGGTGTAGATTCATTGTCGTGGATGTCTCTATTTTATCAAGATTCTACTGCTTTTTTCAATCTAGTTCTCTTTTTTCTAGCTGTTTACAGCCAATACAGACCGCCACTCCGTGGTGTTCCATCGCTTCAGAAAGAGGTTTACTGCTGTGTTTGTCAGGGTTCATCCGAAGGCATGGTACAGTTGGATATCAATGAGAATTGAACTGTTCGGATGCTCAGGTAATAAATAAATATAACTTAACGTTTCAATGCTTTTCAGGCATAGTCAGATTCAGAAACAGTGGGTCGCATTACAGTTGCAGTAAGTCAACGTGCAAAAAACGCATTTGGATTGTATTTCTCATTGCTAGAGTGACTCACTCACAATCCCAGCACAACTCCGTCTTTGATTGTCATATTACTTGCCAGTAGCAAGAAGAAGTTTACAGCAGTAAGCTATACACACACAGTAAAGCAGGCTTGTAATTTCAAAAGGTCTTTTACACAGAATGCAAACCTCTTTTTATTATGTTTAGTAGAAGACCTCAGTGCCATCTGATTTAGTAGTTACTTATGCTTGAGTTTCCGACTAGCAATACTTAACAAAGTACATTGACCGGATTCTGTCCTCGTTTACCATTATCCAAAGGAATAACCATTGTGTTTCATTTGTTTAGGACTAATTCTTTAGCTGCAGGGTGACATAATGTCTTGTCTTTTGTATCGAATCTTAGCTTGTGTCCCGGTATACAAGGACAGAACCACGCCGACAATGCACGTTTAACTGCGTTCTTTGTTATCATTTGCCAATCCAATACTTAAATACTCAAACTGCTAAGCTTTGAACACTTTCTTCTTTGAACCTTCTCTTCAGCGGCATTGTGTAACAGTGCCTTAGGAATGAAGAGTGGTGCTATCAGGAACGCCCAGATTACGGCGTCTTCAATATGGAACCAATACCACGCAGCCAGACTTGCTAGACTGGGTACAGTCAAACGTGGTCGGTACGTTGGGGCCTGGTGTGCAAGACACAACAATCATCACCAGTGGCTCAAGGTTGACTTTAAAAAACCAATGAAAATCACGAAAATAGAAACACAAGGACGTCAGGACACCAACCAATGGGTGACGAGATACCAGTTAAGTTACAGTCAGGATGGAGCTCACTGGACTCTGTATAGACATAGGAGTAATGATAAGGTAAAAATAAAGCATTTATGTCAAGTTGAACTGTTCACTTCAAAAATAAAGCTTGATACGCACGAGGAAGAAAAAGCAATATTGCAGTGAACAAGATAATACACCTTCTAATTCTATTGGAAGTTGTGAGTTTTTCAAGCACCTTGGCTCGGTCTCCCGAAAATGCGAAGACAGAGGTACATTGAAAGAGTATTAAGACCACTAACCTTTTGCCTTTTCTTTATCTGCAGTGATGCTAAGGTGCTTTGTCAGCGTCCCTTGCATATAATGTTGCAATCATTAATTTAAATATCATTTTCAAAAACTACCAGATGTGATCCCTTAAGCCCCGGCCTGTCCCTTTGTATAAGCTTTTTGTTATTTTAAGTAGACCTCTGACTATCTGCTATTTTCTTGATTTCTAAGTATTTCCAAGCCAACCGAGACCAGCACAGCATTGTTGCAAATGTCATCAACCCGCCAATAATTGCACGCTTCTGCCGCATCATTCCGCGAGGATGGTATCGTCATATCAGTATGAGGGTGGAGTTCTATGGATGCAAAGCAGGTATACGCAATACGCTCCCTTACCAAGAAAAGTGTTTTGCCTTCTTCACATTCAGCAAAGAACTCTCAAAATTAATTTGGCTATCGCCATACACGATTAATCCGTCATGTTCCACGAAGCCCTCTACATGTAAAAATGCTACTTATCGACATTCCACTCCGAGCAGTAACCAGGGTGTTAGTCAAACTATAATAGCCTAAGTTTCCACGAGTCTTCTGCAGCTCAGTGGTAGAGCCCAATTTTTCTCATTCCCATCGTTCCCCGAGTTCGTACTCCTTTCTCACTACCAGCTCCTGCTCGCGCTTTCTCGCCCATCCACACTCTCCCAATCGCTCTGTGCGCTAAGAAAAATAAAAGAAAAACCTGTGGTGGAGGCACTTGAATTTTTCAACTATGGTAGTAAATCTTTTTCCTCAATTTGGCTGCAGATAAGTGTGATTTTTCAACATTACTATGGTAGTTAATCTTTTCCCTTAAATTTGTCTGCAGATAAGTGTGATGTTCCACTCGGAATCCAAGATGGTCGCATTACACAGTCCATGATGTCAGCCTCCTCGTTTTACAATCGATACTATGGTCCTTGGTCTGCCAGACTACAGGCTCGGAATCACGGCGCCACACGCGGTGGCTGGTTAGCCAGGGTCAACAACAATCACCAGTTTCTACAGATTGACCTTGGAGCCAAGTCTGTTGTAAAGAGGATTTCTACTCAAGGCCGATATGATGCCAATCAATGGGTCACTAGTTACACTCTGTCATACAGTCAGAACGGAGTCAGGTTTTATCCTTACAGGGAGAACAGACGAACAAGGGTTAGTGAAGATGTATAACAAAATTGGTTTTACATTCATAATTAGTTTAGACGTCTGACCTTGACTGTACACCACATCACAGAATGATGTGACACATGAATTATAACCACAACTTGTCCAGAGACGTTAAGGAGTTGTAAAACTAGGCAACTATTAAGGTATCTTGCGACACAAGTTTTTAAAAAATTGCCATGTGTTTTTGGCGCAGCCAGCCTATTGTGAGGTGTAATTGAGTTGTAGTTTTCCCAGTGATCACAGCAACGTCTCAAGAAACACTAGTTTTAAGATTGTTTCAGTAATCCATGTTTTCAGCAAGTCTTCACCTTACTCTGCAGTAAAAATTTGAGACGAGGAGAACGAACGAAACATGATGTAACGGTACCCTTTCTTGAAATGTATTTTCTCTCTAATGACTCTATTTAAATGATTTTGGATGAGATTTTCTGTTAAGTTGGATCTTTCTGCTGGTGTTTAATCAGCAGAATTCAGTGAAGAATAATTTTTAAAAAAGCTTAAAATATCAATTTGCTTCGCAGATTTTCCCAGCCAATCAAGAAAGACACTTCGTTGTTACCCATCGTTTGTTCAAGCCGTTTGCCGCTCGTTACGTGCGTGTGAATGTCAGGACATGGTATGGACACATTGCTATGCGTGTAGAACTCTACGGATGCATTCTGGGTAAGTTCAATTATCTGCGGTCGTAAGCGTTACAGAAAGAACAGTTGCAATTCAAATAACTAGGTAGGTACAAGTAACCATGAGCGGCGTACAAAGGGCAACTTTTCAGTGGCTGTCTTGACTTTTAGCTTTAAAGTAGAAGATTTCGAAAATTTGTCACGTTTGTGAGCGGCAGTTTTGCTGGGAAGACGGCGGGAACTACGCGCGCGCCCTGATGCGGTGGCAGGGGTTGGTTGGTACCCTCAATTCAACAAATTAAAAAAATGCGTGCTGTAAGAACAATATGGCACAAAACTAACTGCTTCTAGTAGAATTTAAACGGAATTTTGTGAAATGTTTATCATTGCTTTGAAATGTTAACGTATGATTTATAGGTCGCCGTTGCAATCAGCCAATGGGACTTCAGTCAGGCCGACTTAATAACCGTATGATAACTGCATCATCTCAGTGGGATAACTACCATGCAGCCTTCTTAGCTCGACTTAACTGGAATCGCCGTGGAAGATACATGGGTGCCTGGTCAGCAAAACACAATAACCGTTATCAGTATCTACAAATAAACTTTGGAAGAGCAGCAAAGATCATCAGGATCGCCACTCAAGGACGAGCTGATGCTGATCAGTGGGTGACGCAGTATTATTGCATGCACAGCTTGGATGGAATTCGATTTGTGGAATACAAAGAACGCAATAACAGAAGGGTAGGTATACCATAAATAAGCTACCACCTCGCCAAGTTGTGTTTTTGTGTCTCAATACATTTTTTTTCTGCGGGGTCATACGAAGCGATTTTAGTCAGCTTTTTAATAGTCTTGCTTTAGTCGGATTGATATGGAAAGTGCACCAGTAATTGGAAATTGGTATAGTGTATTCTCTATCAATGTTCTGATTAAATTACTTCAAATACTTCAAATCAGTGTTAGTTTCTTTTTCGCGACGTTGAGAACGCGGTGAGACTTTGAGTTCCCTGTAGGGTTTAGGACAGTGGGGTTCAAATGTAGAGTAAAGAGTAGTTTTTAGAGTTAATGGCAACCTGAGCAGCTGCTAAGAAAGCTTAAAAAGACTCTGATTTGCGATTCCAATGCAAATGATCTTCCACTTGGTCATAAAGCTGCCGTTGACCCAATCCGACTCCCTCTGTGAGATGAACCTGCAGAGAATCCTGGAAGTTATATTCACCCGATGGGCGGCCGGCGGCCGGGATGATGTTCTTGGACTGGAGATTTGTTTTGCTGAATACAGCTACCATGATTCCTTGCGGGCGCGTCTCAAAGAGGGAATTGGCTATTATGAGATGTCTAATTCACGGCCAAAATTCGGAAAAAAATTTTACCTGAGTGCACGGAAACTCTAGGTGTAGGAATTAAAAGAAACATTTGACGTAATATATCAAACACGATTTTTTCATCGGAATATCCAAACACCGAGAAGCGGAGTATTTTTGACGAAATTCGAGGTGTTTGGATAGCCGATGAAATACTGTCTCTCGTGTTTGATATATCTTCTCAATCGAAACAAAACCGGAAGAGTAAACGGAAGAGTAAATTTGTCAAAATCTATGCTAATTAAGACTGGGTATCTAAATCTCCTTCACGCTTGTGATTTTCTTTGTTTTAACGTGATGAATTATTAATGAGTTTGAGAAAGTTATGTAGAACACTGATTATAGTTGCTTACCGATTGGTATTGTTCTCTTTAAACAGTACTTTACAGGAAATCGTGATCGAAACTCTGTTGTCTTGTATCCTTTCAATCCACCAATCAAAGGCCGTTTAATCAGGGTGGTACCCTGGGGATGGCGCAGTCACATTTCTATGAGGGTTGAGTTTTATGGATGTTACACAGGTATGTCACTAGAGAAAAAGTGCATTTTAAAGGCGTTTACAGACATACACGCGATAGGTGTTAGTTGTTTACAGCTATTTTGAGAAATGTTATCCGTACATGAATGCGTTAGGTTGCGTTAATAGGCTCCCCGTTCAAGCTCCCTGCTTACGCTCCCCGTTTACGCCTGAAATAATAATAATAAAACTTTATTTGAAACACAATGGCAATAGAATTAATGTGCTTTTACAAATATAATAAGAATGCATATATAACAAGATAATAAAATCTAAAAACTAAATAGTCTTAGTGCTCTTGGGATAAAAGATTGCTGGTGTCTCACTGTACGCGATAAGGGCACTTGATTACATTTTTTGCGTCTAAGATTATAGCTATGATCAGATTGTTCAATGAAGTGTTTAAAGGTATCGCTCCTCATCATCCGTTCCAGCTCTTTTTTGGTAAGGTTGTTTCTTCTACTTGCTAGTGTTTCGAGGGCATCTTTTGGAAGGCCTAGGATCTTTAAACAACGGTCTTGTACTCTTTGGAGCTCCAGGGAAAGATAATCCGGAATACCTCCCCAGATAGGACACGCATACTCAAGCAAGGGTCTAAATACAGGCTATAAAAGCGTACGCGTCGCCAACAGCTTTGGGTAGTGTTAGTTTACCAATGATTGATTGAATTATCGGTGTTACAGGCTGAGAGAAAGAAAAAATTAATGAATACCTTTATTTGTGGTATCTTCTTTCTTTACGCTGAAATACCGTTAACTTTTTTCAAACAACGATATGCGTATCAGCTCTACCGATGATACTGTTCAGCATCGTTGCGCTTTTGCAGGACATCCTTTCTCGAAACGGCTGTATGTTGGTACTCTTCTGATTCTTGTCTTAATAATTGAGATGCTTGATTCTTGAATTTTACGATTTCATCATGCCTTAGATCGCTGCTCTATGCCTCTTGGTATGGAGGATCGCCGTATCTTAGCAGGACATCTTAGAGCCTCCTCATCATACAACTACAATCATGGGCCCGACCGAGCACGACTCAACATCTATGCCAGTCATGGACGAACAGGGGCCTGGGTAGCGAGGCACAGGAACACCAGACAGTTTCTGCAGATTGACTTGAGACAGATAAGTCTCATCAAAGGAATCGCTACACAAGGAAGAAGAGAAGCTCACCAGTGGGTGAAAAGTTACACGATCTCATACAGTAGAATGGGCCTGCGTTTCAGGATGTATAACGCCTATGGTCGGGTTAAGGTAAAGATCATGCATGGATTCAACATCTTTCAAAACAAAACAGCCAAGCCACTGTACATGTATAATTGTTACGCTTAATGTGCAAATATTGCAAGCCAGTTTTCCTTTTTCAGCAATTTCTAAACACACAGATAATAATAATAATTTAAAAGCTTATAAGGCGCAAATATCTATATAAATATAATCAAATGCGCCATACTAATACTAATAATAATAAGAACAATAATAGCAACAACAATAACAAAACAACTAATAACAATTATAACAATAATAAAATGACAATGATATATAGAATAAAAAAAAATTATGGCTAAAATTAAGAAATAGTCTAAGCTAAAAATATGATCTTATTATCTAAGTAGTAAGAAATACCTTTTCAAAAAGGTAAGTCTTGTTCAACTTTCTCTTAAAACTGTCAATAGAATTGGTCTCCCTAATAAATCTCGGCAGAGCATTCCATAACTAAGGTGCGGCAAACACAAAGGCCCGCTCACCGAGAGTAGCCTTGAGCTTAATATTCGGAAAACTAAGTAAGGTACCGTCGCTAGAACTTCTTAAGTTATATTTAGACACAGATATACTATGAGCATTCACTGTGGTTCACAGTTTGAACAGAGGTGTTCATAATGCTTTTTATTCGTAGCAATGGGCTCGCTGTAGTAAGATGTCAGCTGCTCTTATTCCTTTATGCTGCTGTCATAAGTACTAACTTTTGCTTGCTGTTGCCAGGTGTTTGTTTGTAGTTTGTAGGAGAAGGTGGTCTTAAAGTATTTTCTATTTTCCAGATTTTCCGTGGTAATTATGACATTTACCATACTGTGTTTCGCCCAATTGTCCCAGCGATCAAAGCCCGCTTTGTTAGATTACATCCAAGAAGCTGGCGAAGTTACATTGCGATGAGAGTTGAGCTGTATGGCTGCCGAGCCCGAGGTGAGAATGTTTCCCTAAAATGAGCACAGCCACGGTGTTTTGAGTTATTTCGACCACGCACTAAATTATCTTAAATTGAAGGAAACCTGAAAATAATAGTTTACTAAGATAGAAAAACACCAAAGAGATAATAATAAACCATAAAGAAACAAGGATGGTTAAAGATAGATAAGATTAACACGGGTTGCTATTTACAAACGACGACAAATTTAGACTACAACCTTTTCAAGATGCACAAACTGTGTCGTAACTCCTCTTTAAGCGTTGCAGTTTGATTTGACAAAACAGATGTCGATTTACTACAACATTAAGGGAGGGTGCAGGTTAAATACTTACAAGTCTTCATTCCCTCAGAAAATTTCTGCAATCGTGCTGTTGGTATCCAAAATGGCCGCATCAAGAATTCTGCCATGACAGCCTCGTCTCAGTGGGATGTAAACCATGCGTCTTGGTTGGCCAGACTTCACCGCGCACGCCGTGGTCGGTTGATGGGGGCCTGGTCCTCTCGTCATAACAACCATCACCAGTGGCTGCAGATTGACATGGGAAGGTTCATGAAGTGTTCAGGTATTAACACTCAGGGACGACAAGACGCTGACCAGTGGGTAACGGCGTATCAAATCCTGTATGGCTCAGATGGAACACGCTTTTCTTACGTCAGAGAATGGTGGGATAACATCAAGGTCAGTGTTCAGAGGTTAAAGGAGCTCATTCACGTTATTTGGAGTTATTTCGGCCGCCTATAAAATTACCTTTAAATTGAAGGAACTTTAAAATAATAGTTTACTAAGATAAAAAAGCACCATAGAGACAATAATAAACCATAAAGGAACAAGGGTGGTTAAGGATGGAGAAGATTAACATGGATTACAAACGACGAACTTGTAAAAAATAGGCTAAACTTCTCAAGTTGCTTAAATCTTGACTTATAGCTCTTTTAATTTTACGTGTTAAGGAGCGCCCACAAAGTTTCGGTCAGTTTTACTGGTCTTGCTAGGGAGTCGCGAAATAAATTCTTAGAGATACTGATAATTTCCAGAAAAACTGTTAACTAATAGTGCACAGATACTGAAACTCTCTTGCATATCTTGTGTACACAAAACTGAGTAATTCTTACACTGGATTTTCTATAAAAAGCAAAATATTTTGTTAGGAAATGGTTGCATTAATTGTTGTTCTTGTAACATTTTTGAACGTTATTTCCTTAGCTCAGTGTTTATCATTAATATATGCTACTATTTATCAAGTAATTCGTCTGCCAGTTCGTCTTGTCTGATCGTCTAGGCCTCATGAGGGTAGTTCTGAAAAGAACTGTCTTCTCTGAAAATGGCCGTTCCGCTCAGGTTGTCGAAGCGTCACGATTAGACCGTCCGAGCTACTTATACTCCTGGGTTCAAACCATTTGCTGTTAACGTTACTTTTTATCAAGTGGTAGAGAACACTGCATTGACTTTTGCTTTTCTACAGACGTTCCCAGGCAACTATGATAGAAATGGAATTCAAACTCGATCTTTCGATCCACCGTTCTATGCAAGATTTGTTCGACTTGTTCCACGTGGCTGGAGGTCCCATATTTCTATGCGACTGGAATTGTATGGATGTCCTTGGAGTAAGTCATACGTCTTCTGTTGTAAAACGATAACCAGAAGTTAGTTGTAAGATAGTTATGAGATAGTTATCGTAGAACAGAACCATTATTCAAAGAAATTATTCAATTGCCGTTTCCAAGTTGCCCTTTGTCTCTGTATCAAAACGAGTCTTCGTGCGAAACCATGCAAATCAAACTCATTTTCAAATGAAAGATCTTGCACGAGGACTCGTTTTGAAACAGAGTCACATCAATCGGAAGTGGCCTATTTCGTGAAATTTTGCCTTACATCGATGTCAGATTACATTATAATGTAAGTTAATCATAAAATGCCCTGTTATAGAACACAATAATTCCTAACTGACTATAGCCATGGGTTTGATGTTTGAGCAATCTTCGCCCCATCGTACATCTATAAAAACAATAGCCTCGATTTAGCTTTGAAAATATATAAACAATAGTCTCCATTTGGCGCGAAAATATGCTAGGATATTTGTCCGCGGACATTATCTGTTCAGAGAAGCGATCAGTTTTCCGAGAGCATAGCTGGAGGAAAACTGTGAGCTACGAGGACAAATATCCGAGCATATTTTCGCCCCAAATGGAGGCTATTGTCTCTATTATCCTTCAAATCTTTTTCGCAAGGCGTGTAGTTTTGAAAATCGGAAGATATTCCACACTTTTGGCTGGGGAATATTCGGTAGCGTGACGTGTTTAGACCAATCGCGTGCGAGCGAAAATAGTTGATCGATTCAAGATGTTATATACTTCTTCCATAAGGTAATCGTTGGGCTGTGCATTTTTCCAGGTAAATGTGACGTTCCTCTTGGTTTAGAAGACGGCCGTATACCAAATCCAATGTTTAGAGCCTCTTCTTCATATAACTTCTACTGTGCGGCCAGAAACGCAAGATTGCATCAGCGTCGTGCTGGAAGAAATGGAGGGGCTTGGTGCTCACGCCATAGAAACAACAGACAATGGCTTCAAGTTGATTTTGGAACTGACGCATACGTTACTAGGATTAGCACTCAAGGACGTCATAACTCTGACCAATGGGTGACAAGTTACTATGTCTCCTTCAGCAGTAGAGGTCAAAGGTTTATAACATACAAGGAAGGTCGCAGGACAAAGGTTAGTACTTTGCCGTTCATTAATTGCAACAAGTCAAGGAGTTCATTTGAGCCCTAAAATTATACTCAGTATGCTTGCAGACCATTTATTCTCATCTCACATGTTTAAAGAGAAATTGTCTGTCATACGGTGTGATCTATCTTTTTGCCTCAAATATTACACCTTAGTGACTTATTTTGCTCCCATATCAAATATTGAAGGTACTGTTGGCGCAAAAATTCCTCTAAGACTTTGTCTCTCTCAACAAAGTCTTCAACTGAAGCATGTTTTAACCGGTTTGCAGCTGTAAAAGTAGGGCGGAAATCCAGGAGAGGGAGGAATTACCTTGGGTTACCCCATGCTAGAGAACTGACCCACCCTGGGGATTTTTTGGTGGTCAAATGCCTTACTGATACCTCGAGTAGTTGGTAACATGTTGTTTGTTGGTCCCGAATGCAATTTCTAAGGTATCTTTCTTGTCTGAATGTGTTGCTAACTAATTGATTTTGTACCGCACAGATCTTCCCTGGAAACTATGACCGTTTCATGGTTGTAACTAACCGTTTCTTGAGGCCTATAAAGGCTCGATTCTTCAGAATCCATCCTGTCACTTGGCGAAGTTGGATATCAATGAGGGTGGAATTTTTCGGCTGTATTGTTGGTAAGTGACTTGCTTACATGGAATTTACTGCTATTGGGGAAGAAAGCAATTTACCTAAAGTTTGATATGTAAAGAGTTTTTACTTTTCATCATTTGTTAACCTACTGATTTTGTAAGCCATCTTATATTGTATCAACTTGAATAGTGCGCAATAAACTTGAACTTGAACTTGGAACTATCCATCCGCTCGATACCTATCTTACAGATTTATTTTAAAATGTTGAAATGATCTCTCTGATCATATGCCAGCAACTTCTCTCGGACAATTTGAAGTTCAGAAAATAAAAAGGTCGCATAAGCGAAAGTTTTTTTTTATTCCGTGACAATTATCTTTTGCCAGGTCCACAGTGTAACAAACCATTAGGAATGCAAAATGGCCGTATAAGAGCCTCGCAGATTACAGCCTCGTCCAGCTGGGATAAGAATCATGCAGCTAACAACGGCAGACTCCATTTGAAAAGAGCAGGTTCCCGGATGGGAGCGTGGTGTGCACGCCACAACAATCGCTACCAGTGGCTCTCGGTTGATTTTGGCCGGCCAATGAGGATCACTAAAATAGCTTCTCAGGGACGACATGACGCCCGTCAGTGGGTGACTCAGTATTATTTGTCGTACGGTCAGGATGGTGTATATTTTGCTGAATATAAACAGAATAGTGCGAGAAGGGTAAGCGTTTAAGTTATCACACAGCTACAACGATCAAAAATAACATAAAGCAAGTTTAATTGGGTCTTTTAAAAATAGCATTTCCTTGCGAATTGTGCTATCTGTTCTGTGCCAAAGTGACTTTTCTGGAATGTCAATTTTCGTGATTTCTCGGCTGTTATTTGATTAAAAACCTCAGCCCATTCCAAAGCTCTGAGTCATTTTTTCAAGCTATCAGTTAAAAACAGCTTCAAGTTAAAATTTTGACCTCTTTTCAGCTATCAGTTTGACTCCACAAGACCCTTG
>JAHPZR010001717.1:52500-55608 GCA_019787425.1 Platygyra sinensis
GAATACTCATTTTACGAATGTTTATATAATCAAAAGTTTAGAAAATGCCGTTGAGTTACCCGTAATTTAATACTCATTCAGTTGAGTTACATGTAATCTATTACTCATTCAGATGTTGCTCACGTACTCCTTTTGACTTGTCTCTTTCTTGTTTCTTGTAAGATCCTTGTGATGTTCCCTTGGGAATGGAGGACGGTCGTGTTACCAAGCAAGCTGTTACAGCATCTTCCATGTATAATTATTACTACGGACCTTGGAATGCCAGACTTCAGTCCAGAAATCACGGCTATGTCCGAGGAGGCTGGATCGCAAAGTAAGTACTGTACTGTTATACTTGGTAATTGAATTCTAATTTAGTTCAGTGTTTCGACAAAATACTTTTTTATCATAACTTTTTATGTTCATTTGTTGTAAGTAAGTGAGATATTGGTGTCCCCAATAGGCGTTCGCGGGATTGGACTGGACCTAACTTGCAATGGAGGCTCGTGCGGAGGAATAAAAGACCCCCCACATAAGCCTCAGTTGCAAGCTAGTTCCAGTCCAATACCTGGAATACGAAAATAGTCTATTAGTAGAGGCTCCACCCTCGTCTTTGATCACTGACACAAAAATTAACCCTTTACTATCTGTTTCTACTGGGTTTCTTTGGCTAACAAGTTTTCCTTCAGTATCATGTGTGAGTGAACAAGAAAAATACTTTAGCTAATTTATTGTAGACCTTTTTTTTCGAGGACCCTCCTGAAAACCACCACTAGGTAATTGGAGGACTCCTCTTAAATTTTTGATTTACAATTTATCTTTAATATTCATTATATATTTAATAAAGAAACTAGTAACTCAACTTACCCATTGTCTTATGTCTCCCTTATCCACCGCCAGGTACAACAATGCCAGGCAGTACTTGAATATAGACTTGGGCACAGTCTCTCGACTCAAGCGAATCGCTACCCAGGGTAGATACGACGCTGACCAGTGGGTTACGAGTTATGCAGTGTCTTACAGTATGAACAATATCAGATTCATCCCATATAAGGAGGGAAGAAGGATTAAGGTGATGTAATTTTCCTTGTCAATATTATTAATTTAAGTGGCCTTCTAATTAACAATTAGACCACAAGCCCGAGTTTTCTACGAGCAGATAGTCAACGAGGCGCAGCCGAGTTGACTATCGCTCTTAGAAAACGAGGGCGAGTAGTCTAATTGTTTTAGTATAAATTTACCGTAGTCTAATTGCATAAAAAGAAAAACAAAAGTCAAGTAACGCGTAGGAAAGAACTGTTTTATTATGTTACATCAGGTTCAAACGTGATGCGCGATGTGCACTGATCCGTAACTGTTGACTATCAGCAGATAGTCGACGGTAATATAGCCAATCAAATTCAAGGATTCACAATAGACTACGGTAAATTTATACTAATCTTCAGTAGTGATCATAATAGTCTGACTGCTGTAAGCAGCATACATTAAAGTAATAAATCAAACACGAGATAGTGTTTCATCGGGATATTCAACCACCAAGAAGAGAGTTGAAAATACGACGCGCAGCAGAGTATTTTTGACGAATTTCGATTTGTTTGGATAGCTGATGAAACACTGTCTCCAGTGTTTGGTATATCTTCTCGATCGAATCAAAAACTAAGGAGTAAACGGAGAAGTAGAATCATAAAAATCTATGCTAATTAAGACAGGGTATCCAAGCCTCCTTCACGGTTGCGATTTTCTTTGTTTTAATTAGATGAATTGTTAATAAGTTTGAGAAGTAACTTTCTAACATGTTCTCTTGTTTCATTTGTTTTACACAGATCTTCAAAGGGAACTTCGAGAGAAACTTCGTCGTAACACATCGCTTCTTGCGCCCTTTCAAAGCACGGTATGTGCGTATTCACCCCAGAACATGGCGCAGTCACATCTCCATGAGAGTGGAACTCTATGGCTGCAGATTAGGTGAGGCCAATTGAACCTAACTAATTCTGATGCAAGTAGTCTTGAGACGACAAACACCTTGTAAAACAAAAAAGGGGAAAAATCTAAGGGCGCGTTTGTTTGGGATCAATTCGGAATAAGAATAATTGGAATAATGCGAGTAAGCGTTTGTTTGGGAGCTATTCTCATTCCGGAATCCCTGGATTTCCATTCCGACTATTCTGCTCCCTGGAGCAGAATACCTGGAAGAGCCGTCATTGTTTCCGCTGGAAACAAAGGTGGCATCACGCTCAGGTGAAAGTGTTGAGGCTGTCGAGAGGAGGAAGGGCTTCTGGAGGTGCATAGAGGACACTTTGCTGTTAATTTTCCAGTACATGGAGCATGAGAAGCTTTTCAGAAATGTAAATTGTAAGAAGAAAAGCGTTTGGGAGCTAGAAACAGGCAAACTGAGGCAGTTGTCTGAGTCATTCTTTTCGTTTTTGTTATTTGCAGTCATCATGAACACCGTAAATACCTAGGAAGAGAAATAACCATGAACATTGCCTTAATCATGTATATATTTTTTCATGGAGTTTGCTTCAGGCATAATTTTTTCGTGGACATTGCCTGAGTCATAGTTTTGTTTTGGCTTCAGCCTTGAATGGTCTTGTGCAATTTCTGTTCTTTCGAAGGGAAGGACAACAAAGTCTTATCGAAAATCAGGAAATTAGCAGTAAAACTGCGTTATGTTGCCTTTACAGGTAAACTGTGCAACCGTCCGTTGGGAATGCAGAATCGCCGCATCAGAAATGCCGCCATTACGTCATCATCTCGTTGGGATAATCATCATGCTCCTCACTTAGCTCGACTACAAAACCAACGCAGGGGGAGGTACATGGGCGGCTGGTCTGCAGGAGCGAATAACGCATTCCAGTGGTTACAAATTGACTTAGGGAGACCCACTAAAGTAGTCCGTGTATCGACTCAAGGCAGACCCACTGTTAACCAATGGGTCACATCGTATTATCTACTGTACAGTCAGGATGGAGTTTATTTTGCCTTTTATTTTGAACGCAATACGAGGAAGGTGGGCTTTATTTCGGTCTATTCTTATACAGCGGTAAACCAATCACGATGAAAAATTTTGTTATAGATACGATTAAAAGTGTAATTGGGCAACTTTTAGTTAGTTCCTTCCTATCACAT
>JAHPZR010001718.1:0-14819 GCA_019787425.1 Platygyra sinensis
CTCTGAGCCACTCTCGGTTTCGACGCTCTCTGTCCTCTCGTTCCACTAAGAACTGAGCCAATAGCAGTTTCGATTGAATCAGATCCGTGAAAGCCGTTTCTTTATAATGATCCAGGAAGGTGCAGACTTCGCGTCGACCCTCGCATTGCAAAATCTGTTGCATGGCCTCGTAATCCATGTCTTCGGGACCCATCCACCATTTCAAGTGACATTCACAGAGACGTCGAAATCTCGTCCACCATCGAACCTCACTGCGTAGCATGTTGCTTGAACTGATGACATCGCATGCATCCCTCTTCTTTTAGCAGGTGGCTCAAGATGCGTCGATCGTCGCTGCTCTTGGGATGCAAATCCAGTACCAGGTACCCGAAGGGACGTTCCGTCGCTTTTCGATACGTGTCTTGCACCTCTTGCCATTGCGTGGGAAACGCTTGCAGCAACAGATTACGCATACCCAATTGATCGCGGGGGTTCTTGAAACTCACGATGTAGTGCGCGTTGCGAGAAATGCTCTTGGCGAACTTTCCCGGTGGGAACATGTCTTGGCACAAGTACATCACGGTGATGTTTTGATGATGCGAATGTTTGGTGAAGAGATCCAAGACGCGTTTGTCGTTTCCACCTTCCTCCATCAGATCGTCCAAGACCAGCAATCCTCCTTTTCGTTTGGGAAACCACACGGGTAACAGTTCGGAATCGGGAATCCCTTCGTGAAAGTGAACGCCATGCTCCTTCATGCGTTTGAACCCGTCTTGCCACGATCCGTAACAATAATAGATCCGTCGAGGCGGTGTCTCGAAGAGATCCATGTTGTCCACCAACAATTTGGTGGTGAACACCGTCTTGCCGCACCCGGAGGGTCCCACGATCATCATGCTGGACGGTGTGTGGAATCGAAATGCTTCGCCTCGTTCCATGGTGAAAATGATCTCGACGCGTGTTTCTCCACGGCAATAAATAAAGGGGGACTGAACGAGGATTCGAACCTCGGACCTTTGGGTTATGAGCCCAACGCACTGACCACTGTACCACTCAGTCACGACAACATAACTTTTATTTATAACAACAAATGTCGCACGCCGCAACGAGACGCGCACGTGTCTTGCTCGCACTCGCAATCGGTCTTCCATCCCTGTTCTTTTTCGATCAACGTCTTTAACATCTGTCCCACTTTATGATCGTTGTGCACGTAATCGTGCTTGTCGAAACGATTCAGAAACTCGTTCATGCTCTTGCCTTGCGAACGATCGATCAAAAAGAATAACGCGTAATCGCCGCAACTTCGACTGTAAAGCGATTGAAGACTCTGACTGTTTGGAATCACGATCTTCCAGTGACGATTCAGCCAAGAGATCAAGGGTCCCGTCGTCTGATACGTTTCCAAAGGTAACGCGTAACTGTCCAGGACCTCGCACTCGTCGTCGCAGGTCCACAGCGCGATCCAGTGTCGACCCGGTTGCCCTTCTCGATCCGTATTGACGATGTAAGCCACGGGTCCTTTCTTGTCGGGGTCGGTCGGTAATCGATCGCAGGGTCTCGTCCCGTAAAAGTACGGTTTCAACGTGGGCTGACTTTCGGCCAATCGATCCAACTGAACGTTATTCAGAGCCACTTTTTCCATCTTCTTTCTTTAGACTTGATACACGTCGTACTGCACGGTCTTGTTACTGTCCACTTCCATCAGATTTTCAAATTCTCCGTAGACGATGGCGGTCAGATTGACGCCAGGATCGGCACCGAAATCCAGCACCAATCGCAAATGTCCACTCAGCTTGGGGTTCAACACCGGACTGTTGAGACACCGTTGGCTGCATTCTCAAATACGAACAGCGTGCAGTTCTTGGTGTAGCCCCAATCTTCTGCTCTCACCATGTTTCCTTTACTCTTGCAAAGACTACCAGTGGCTTGGAGAAACTGTCTGTAGCCTCTCATGTCCTTACTGTCATTGGTGTGAATCAGTTGCAAGGCTTCGTAGGGGTAGATTTCTCCATTGACGATCTGTTTGAGGCTGGTGAGATTGAAATCTTTGAAGTTGAAAGGGTAGCGGGTGACGCTGCCGTTGAAGGCATCGGACCTCACCAATCCAAGCACCACCATGTTGGGTACACGATTCTGGAAAGGATTGTCTATCTCGTAGTGCCTGTTGTCATTGGCTATGTTGTAGGTCCGGATCTCGCTTCTCACGGTGGGGTACCTCACTGGGTTGCCTCGACTGTCCATGCTGATCATCAAATCTCTGTAAATGGAGTCATCCACTTTCACTTGGCAGAGATACAGTCTGACTTTGATATCTTCGGCATTCACCGAAAGGCCACGGCACCATCGTACCTCATGCTCCACACGTCCGGTGAATTGAAGTACATTTGGATTCCGATCTGGACTTTGGGTACCAACAGTTTGCTGAGGTGAAGACTTCGATGTTGGGCACGAAGCACAGGACACGGGCTTTTCCTCCAGCATGCTTGGCATTTTCCAGGGCAATGGTTTTCACGACACTTTGGTATTCTGCTTTCATGGCAGCAAAATCGTTGTGGGTCTGATCCAGCTGATTGGCGGTCAAGGCTTCGGGCCAATCGATGTGATTGATCCATCCTTGAGGTTTCAAGATGGTCTCGCCGTCGTCTCGGTCGTAATTGAACAAGGTCTCGAAGTAAGCTTTGTAGTGGTAGGTGTCCGTCTGGGGACTGATGAGCGTTCCATTGAGTCTGACACTGATTTGCTTGAAGAGGGTGTGAGCTATGTTGTTGACCAGATACGTGTGTTCCGCCGCCACGGTATTGGACCCCGTCGTTTTCTTCAAGGTCCATTCCAATTGGAAGTAACTGCGCGACAGGTCGATGTAATCGTCTTGAGGATCGATCTGGAAATCGACGGGGTTGATCCTGTCGTGAAGGGAGTGATCGGGACCATGCGATAACTCCGATGCTGATGTCGGTCGGGGGAACCCGAAACAGATTCAGCATGGGGTTCTTGACCCCCGACGATCCGGCCACCGGCACGACGTTCGTCATCGTCTGCGTCTACGTCGTTTCTTCAGAGCCTTCCTGACCCAATCGTAGTTCGGTAGGTGTGTGCGCGTCGGTAAGAAGGTACCTCCCTTTTGTACTCTTCGTCGTCTCGAGTCACCGACGAGGGTAGGGAGTCGTCGCACGCGTCTCGAATAGATGGGTTTCATGTTCCGAAGATGTCGTTCAATTTCTTTTTGGCCACGCGATTGAGTCCTTCCAACGCTTTACGTTTGATGGCTCGTTTTCCTCCTCTCTTGGCACCTCGAATGCCTCCCCTGAAGTTTATCGGCAAACCCGTCACGACACCCGTTTTTAAACCTTTCCATCCACCGCGTGCCGTCGACAAAGCCACATCTTTGATGGCATCTCCGAAAAACCCGTTGCCAGATTGTCCGTCGGGTCGAAAACGGGTCAGACTTCCACCTCTCATGTCTTCTTGAAATGAAGTGTGACGATCGTGTTACCCTCTCCGAACTCGGTCAATGCACCTGTCGTCTCTGCCACTTGCGTCTCTATAATGTCGATGACGTCTTTACGGACCGGTATATATTGAATATGGAGAGGTTCGTACGAATGGGAGCCTTGTCCTTCGCGTTGGTAATGCACTTCACGCAACAGATCCGTGACTTGATTCCCCACCACACCGCTCCCTCCCACGTCCGAATACACGAACAAGGAACGCGACGGATTACCCACCAACACCTCGAAGGTCTTGTTGATATTCAGCAAACGCCAGTTGCAATAAATGCTCAGTTCCATCAATCCGTTGTGGATCGTCCAAAAGGCCGGCTTTCCGTCTTTGTCGAACACGTCGGCCGTGAACGCGTTCAACGTGGGAATGGCGTCTTGGGTGAACTCTTGATGAATGTTGGGACCCAGTTGGTACTTGTCGAGGTCTTTCCGCCACACGATCAATCCCATCCTCTTGGCCAACTCCTGGTTGAAACCGAACCCGGGTCGACTCCCCAACCTCGCCGAATCGAGCGCCACCTCCCTGTTGTCGATCACCAAGTCTTCACCTTCCCACGTGAAATCCACGTACGTCTTTTTACCTCCGTCGGTCACGTACTTGGCGCCTTGCTTGGGTCCGTCGTTGGCGTAGATGCGACGTTGTTCGAAAAACGAGATCATGGATTTCATGAAACCGACACCGTCCACGTTGTGGAACACGCGCTTGAGATCGCTCACATCGAACGTCGCCGACCCCGCCGTCGTCGAAGTACCACTGTTGATCCTCACCCACTCGTACTTGGCCAGTTTGGGATCGGGAAGGGACGCACTCGTCGACACCAGGGGTGGGAGTGACACTTGGGTGTCGGGTAAAGCGATGGCGCTCAAACCCACTTTCCATCCCGTTCCTTCCAGTCGTATGGGGTGCGGTAACCGAATCTTGAAATGATTGGATGCATTGTTGGGATACTCGCTCTTGTTACTGTGACTGGGTAACGTGACGTAAAAATCACTCATACTTGAAATGCAACGTGACGGTCGACACGCCCGATACGAAGTCCGTCAGTTTCCCGTCGCTCTCGGCCACTTGCGTTTCGATTATGTCCATCACGTCACTGCGTACCGGCATATATTGCACCGGGTCGGGTACAAACTGTCTCTGCTCCAAGGAGTAAGGGATCTCTCGCATCAGATCCGTGACTTGGTTACCCACCACCATACTCTGCATGGCATTCGAGTAGAGGTACAACGGACGATGATTGTTTCCAAACGCCCTCTCGTACGATCCGTCCAGATCCATGAAGACCCAGTTGATGAACGTGCTCAAGTGCAATGCATCGGGATCGATCTTGTAATACATCTCGTCTCCGTTCCCCGCGGGTGTGAGAACATCCGTGGCCGTGGGTAACGCATTGTTGTTGAACTCTTTTCTCAAATTAGGACCCAACACGTACCCCAGTTTCCCGTCGTCCAATCGCCCCAGTTTCACCCATCCCATGGCCTTGGCCAGTTCGATGCCAATGCTGAACTTGGGGTACCGAGGCGAATTGTTGATCTGGATCGTCGTGCTGGTACGCGAATTGTCGATGCGTCCTATGCCATCCTTCGCACGCTCCATCACCATGTAAGTCCATTCGTCGGGTTTTCCCTTCTTGTGGAATCGCTGGTCGGGTATGGACTGATCGTTCAGGGCCCACAGATATCGATCTCGCACGGCGTTGAAGAACTCGGTTCCAGTCTTGGGGGGTGCTTTGAAATCCGTCTCCCTCACACGCATGCCTTCGTCCACGTAAATCGTATTCTGATAATCCCACAGAGTGATCCATTCGATACGAAACAAGAACGGGTCGTTCAAATTCATCTTTCGAGGCGCTTCCGGTAACGACAGACCGGTGACGCCCACTTTCCATCCCGGTTCTCGAAACTGCAACGGATACGGCATACGGTTCTTGAAGTGATTGGGTTTGTTGGCCGGGAATTCCAACGTGCTGGCATTACTCATCAATTGCACGTAAAAGTCTTTCATGATCGCAACGCACGTTTCTCGATCCAACTGTCGTACTTGTCTGGCCACCCTTTCCAACGCACCAACACTTTATCCCCTTTGCGTCGCACGATCTTTTCCACTCGAAACAGATCGTCGTCCTTCACGGCGACTTTCTGCAAATCTTCCGCGTAAAACGTCCCTTCCACGGCGTGCCGTCCCACTCGTTGATCTTGTACGTGGGCAAGATCCCAGGCACCACGCGAGCCACCACGAACACTTCTTCCGTCCATCCGGGTAAATACCCTTTTTTGAACACGCGATACTTCTTGTTGAGTCTCACGCGATCTCCCACCTTGAATTTGGGTCGGGTCTGTTTCCCCTTCAATCGAGCGGCGTACAAATTCTTCCACACTTGCTCCTCGTTCTGCGTCGTCACTTTGACGGGCGCCATCTTGATACTCCGATGGTACGATCGATTGTACCCCAGGACCAAGTCTTTCAACACCGGCACGTAACGCAACGTGTTCTTGACGGTGAAGTAACGATACATGCGTTGTTTCAACGTGCGATTGAACCGTTCGATCACGCTGGCTTTCGTATCCCCGCTCGTGGAAAAATGACGAATGTCTTTGCGTTTCATCAACGCCTGGAACGTCTTGTTATAGAATTCCTTCCCGTCGTCCGTCTGCAATCGACGCGGGGTCCGTCCGTGTTTCAAAATCTTCTCGAACGCGGCCGTCACGGCTTTCCCGGTCTTGGACTTGACGGGTTCCACCCACGCGTACTTGGACAACACGTCCACCACCGTCAACAAGTAACGGTACCCTCGATTGGATTTGGCGATGTTTCCCACTTCGATCAGATCCGCCACCCACTGGTCGTCGATGGCAAACACCAGCACGGGTAAGGTACGGAACCGACGTCTCGTGGGTTTGTGCAACGTGTAGCCCAAATCGCCTTCCAACTTGTCCCGGACTTTCGACACGGGTAACTTGTGCGCCTTGGCGAACCGCGCCACGCCTCCCAGACTCCCCGCCACGCTGGGGTCTTCGTACAAGGACAAGACCTTGGCATACCGATCCACCTTCTTCTTCTTTTTCGTTTCATAACAGACTCAGACGCACGAGACACGTCTGGAATAACTCGGGATGGTTTTTACGAAGGAGGGCGTACCATCCGAATGAAAAGGGTTGTTTCTTCAACCACAATATAAAGACCACGAACCGTCCCACGTTTTCTTCCACGTGCGTGTCCAAAAACACGCCGCAAGGGTCGTCGCTCAAAAACTCGGGAATGGGTGTAGTCCCGTACTGATCGTACACACTCTCACAACGCGCGCACAGAGCGTTCCATTCAGTCAAGTCAGGCATGATTCCAAAAATGACACTTTATTGACTTAGGCATGACAATTTGAACCCTCCTACGTGGTTAATTGGGGCAACTCCCTTACATTCTCTGTTATGATTGGTCGACGAAATAAGAGCGTTTGTAGGGGATGTTCCAATCCAAGATGGCCGCCGTGAAATCTAATCCGAATCCGACCCCACGTATTCGATGGGGGTTTCCTTCCAAAGACCCTCGTCGTCGTACAATTCGTCAAAAATATATATCTTATAATATTTACATTCTCTTCTCACAACACCAGGATCCGTGCGGTTTCCACTGCAAGGCCAGGCTGCGATCGTCATGGACGTAAAACGCCAACCTCATCCTTTCTTTGCACTCGGAGCACAGCGTATACTCGTCGGCTTCCAAGGCATCGAAGAAGAACCGATCCTTCCAGCTCGTGACTTCCCGATCGAGTTGACGCACCACCTCTTCCAGCTTGTCGCAGACGTCTCGGAACGTACCTGGCATACCCAACTCCACGGGTCGTTTCAGTTTGGTGCTCAGTCTCTCGGATAGGTGACGCGCGTAGGTGGCGGGTTCGATCAACCGTTTGATCTCTTGTCTCATCATGAACGTCAATAGATCGGTACTCAATAGACAATGACGATCCTCCAAGGTCTCGGGTGGAAACGACACAGGGCGAAACAGGATCCTGTCCACCTCTTTGACGTAGGACATCAAAGACCATTCACCGGTGTACAGATAGGCGTACTGACGCGCTTTCAACAGGGGAAGCATCTGTTGTTTCCACTCGGGACGTTTTTCCAGGAGCTCCTGCACGGACCAATCCTCCTTCGGTCGACGGTAGAACAACATGTCGAACACCAACAATTCCCCGGGTCCCTCGGGATCGTCCAAACACTCCAAGGGTGTGACCTCCCATCCGCAGGTGGACTCAATCAACTACGAATCTCGTTACTATCACTGTACAACACTTTACTCGTCATCTTCACAAAATGATACAAGAAAAATCACACGCACTTTTTATATACAAAACCTAAGTCGACTCCGATTGGTGTATACGACATGTCCTTATAAGGTCCTAAACAGTCACGATTGGTCAGAAAAAAGTAAAATCACTTCATCACGTGTACAGTCACTCGGCAATCACGTCCGATTTTGGAATCCAAAGTTGATTGTTCATGGCTTCCATAAACGCATCCACCGTGGCCTTTTCATCCTCTTTCTCCCTGTACACTTTCCAACCCGCTCTGAAGGCATCACCCATTCGACTCAAATCGGCCAAGTCCTCTTGGTGCTCTTCAGCAAATTCCAAGATGGCTTTGGCCAGGATACCTCTGTACTTGTTCATCTTCATTCCCACTCGGTCACTTCTTGATACAAGATACCGTCGATGATATTGTTCAGAATCAAATGATCAAATCGGTTTTTTTCTCATCGGGTTTGTCTTCTTTCTTCACTTCTTCACCCTGAGTCACTCATCCTAGTCACACTGAGTCACATCGATCTCTTCACCGCCCACCATCGTGTCAGATTTGAAAAAACCTCGACGCGTGCGTTCCACTTTATACAAATGTTTCGTGCCCTTATTTGGTCATGAAACGTGTCGATTGGTCAGACTCGTCATGTCCTTATTCGGTCATGAACGCGTCCGATTGGTCAGATCGATCACACCACGTCATCGGAAAAGTACGGAGCACGTGAACAGGTACCCTATATAACATCGACACTCGTGTTCTCAATCATTCGTGATCCATCGTCATGGCAGAGGGCAGTCCAGAAGAATCGCCGACTCGATACATGTTACCGGACCATAAGTGGGACAGCGAAGATCATTTGGGTCAAATGATCGAACCCGAACTCCCCAAAAAGAGAAAGAAGACGAAGGACAAAAAGAAGAAGAAGAGCAAGAAACCCAAACCAGGTAAATCCGTTCAGTTCCATCCCAAAGTCACCTACATCACCATTTACCGCACCTTAAAAGATCACATCGAAGAAGTCGATTTAACCGACGAAGACGATTATCCCACCAGGGTCACCGCCTTCGCCTTGAAACGAAAACGACAAAAAGACATCTTGAAATACCAACACCAATATCGACCTCTCACACCCCGACGCGTGATCATGCTAAACACATACGAGATACCTTGCAAAGAGAAAACCACTCTTCTGTTTCTCATCCACAGACACTCCAGACGAATTCGATCCAGATGCCTTCTTAGAGACCCTCTCCAAGCTGAAACAAGAAGAACCCACCTACAGGAATCCGTCACCACCCAGACACGCCCATCCTCTATCCTTGTCCCATTCATCCCCAAGAAGCTCTAGAAGCCAGGGAGGCCGACACCCAGTGGGGTCATTGGGATTACTACAAGTGTCCCGTTCAAGGTTGCTTTGTCTGCTGCGGTGCCGAGCAAATACAATCCTACCTAGATGCGGCTCAACGACAACTTCACGACTTTTACCGTCAACTCCCTCTGGACAAGATGAAATGCTTCTGCATCTATGCACCCACCATGACCATGTCCATTCAGAGAGAAACCCAGGTCGCCTCTTCTTCAAGTGCGGCAATCGCCGATGCGACTTCTTCCAGTGGGTCGACGAGCACCCCCGAGGGAAAAACCGAGCTTGGCTACCAGCCGATAAATTCACCGTCCTGTTCGACGGTAGGGTCGTGAAACGCAAACCAGAAGAGATCTTGTACGAAACCCCCCTCCAGCGAGGAGTGCGTCACATCGTCAAGAAGCACATGGGTCCCTTCGAAGGCAATTGGCACCCTGAAGATCTATCACCTCCCAAGTCCAAACCGGACGGTGTCCTCAAAGAAGACGAGCTCACCCCCAAGGAACGATTGTACCTAGAAAAGAGAGGGTTGACAGACCCCACCGATTTCATCCGCAAAGAAGTGCAGAAAGAAGTCGAATGGCACATGTACAAGTGACGTGTCACCCCTTCATTGGTTCATCCATGTTTCATAAGATCCACTTTTTCACAACCACCGTCTCATTTCAAACATGGAGGTGGTACAGGACAATCTCTGTTTCATTTTGGACTTGGAAGGTTTCTTCCTCAACAAGACTTTCCACGTACGAGAATTGGGTTATTACACTTGGAACGAAGAACACGGACGCCATGCTTTCTTCATCCCTATTCCCTACAAGGTTTTGAACGACAAAGACAGACGCACCGTCCATTTTGTAAGTCGACACATCCACGGACTCTCCTACCAACCCACCCCGGATGAACCTCATCAAGACCCTCTCGTGATAGGACAATTGGTCAAGGACATTCATGACATGTACGTGAAGTGCAGCGAAGGGCAGAGGACCATCGTAGGTTACAAGGGAGGACACGTGGAAAAAGACTTGTTGCAAAAACTGAACATTCCTTCTCTCAATCTAGAAACATTGGGTTGTCCCAAATACGATGTGTTAAAAACTCAATGTCATTCCTTGTTACCCAGTTGCGGTTTTCACAAAGACGAACGAGTGCATCATTGTCCCGTCACCGAATGTCACGCGTTTTGGAAATGGTACCAATCTATCTTTCATTAAAAAAATGTTAAAACTCTCATTCCTGTGTGATCATTGACTTTTGACAGATGTGGTGGGGTTCGACCCCCGAAAGGGGAACCCCAATTGAAAAAAATTAAAATTGACTGAAAAATTCCGCCAACTGCTCCACGTCGGGGAGACGACTCTCCATCTCCTCTTTCGCCCTCTGCCGCTCCACGCTATTGCCAAACTGTTCGTTGGCGCGCACCAGGGTCCCGCGACACGACTGTAGCTTCTGGATGACCTTAGGATCAGGTCCATCCTGGACTTCATCTGCTTTTTCACACTCTCCTTCCGAGCCCGACGTTTTTTGGTTTGCACGCGCTGCCAATCGTCACACAACGTTTCATGGTGTCGTCGATGTCACGGAGAATCGTTTCGTAACTGCGTGTGGCAGGCATGATGACGCTCAAGACCAGTACTAGACTGCGAGTGACGAACCCGCTCCGTCTCGTCCTTTATGTGACATGTCTCCACCAATCAGAAGCCTCCTCCTGCGTGACGTCACACAAGAGGGGGATAGGGGTATCCCCCCATTCGTGACGTCATCAAAAAACACGTGACCCCCGTCTACTTAAGAGAGTCAAGGTAGAACCGTCCATTCAAAAACATGGCTTCCCGACAAAGTTTACGTTTGCTAGGGATGGGACCCGAACTACAAGCCTTCCACGACATATGTTTCATCTGTCTGGTGAACCTGGACATTGCTTCCGTCCTACGATGTCACGTGATGCCGTGTTGCGGGAAATTCATCCACAAACGCTGTTTCCAAAAAGCCCGCGAAACCAGTTTCCAATGCGGTCATTGTCGTCTCGTGCCCGACGAAGACACGGACACGGACACGAACCCACTCAGGGCCGATGAATCGTTGGACGAGTCGGACGAGAATACACCGCAAGGTCCCGTATGGAACCCACCTCCCGAACTACGAGGACCCACCCTCATCGAAAGGGCCAGAACCGCCATCGTCGAATCTGAGACAAAGTGCCTTTGCTCATTCCATACATCAACCAGGTACGCGGTCATGGCAACGTCTTCCTTTCACCATCGATCACATGGTCTGGTACCTGATGTGGATCAACTTGGATTGGTTCATTTCCACCAATCCCGACGGACCACGTCCACTCTACATCCATGCCTACGTGTTACACCCCGTGGAACCCATACAGCTCGTCCGGAAAACCATCTACCGACTCATCAATCAAACGATTCCCGACGAAGTATGGCAGTGTCTGTCCAATGTCTTTACAGAATCCGGTTCAGAGCGATCGCGAGCAGCATAGGGGACCCTTTGCCTATCCCTACGATCCCAATGAAATCACCTTCACGCACATTCGTTTCACCAGATATTGGTCTCCTGTCGAATACGACGAAGACTTTCCCTACACCACCGATTCTCAACCCACGCCACCATCAAGCCCGGAACGTTGATTCATTGTCAATAAAAAAGCTGTTTTTCCTGTCAATACGGTGTCTGTGGTCACTTCCGGTTTTCCATGACGTCACTTCCGGTTTCGATGACGTCACTTCCGGTTTGATGACGTCACTTCCGGTTGCCATGACGTCACTTCCGGTCTGCCTCGCTCCCATGTTGGCCGCGCGGGACTAGACCCAACCTAAAACTCGGTCCCAGACCTCAAAAAAACTATCCCGGCCAAGCCTGTCACGTGGGCCAAATACGGCTCTCTGATTGGTCCAAATTTGAAATCCTGCGCTCTGATTGGCTACTTCCCCAACTGACACCCTATACTACTGAAGTCTAACTGTAAACATATACCTGCAGATGGAATAGAGCGCGAATAAAACGCGAATACTTTACTTACTGGGGAGGTGACAGGGTAAAATGTAACGAGCACCGTAAAAGTTTTCAAAAAAGATCAATAACTTTAAAAAACGCGTGGTTACCCCTACATTTTTTGTTACGAAATAGAAGTGGCAATTCTATTCAACACGTGATTAGTCTGGTTGTGAGGAAAAGGTATTTAAACTATATTTTAGCTGAGCCATAGGAAGTCTGTCAGAGACGCTAAAAGCGCTTTTGCAACGATTTGTCATTAAAGACGTACGAAAAATGATTTTAATGTTACCATTTGCCATGCAGTTTACAGGTCTTTTTAATTGGTTTGCCTTTCTGTATGTAAAGCCGAATTGTTAGGAAATCTGTAAGGAAATATTCCCTCCTTCTTTTATTAAGAAAAAAGCTGATGTCATCATTTTTGTTAAGATTCAAGGCTAATTATCTCAAAGAAATGCGTAGCTACCACTATTTCCCTTTGTGGATTCCAATACCCTATGTAAAGATCTACTGCGCGTGGTCCTATCCTGACACAAAAACTTTTGTATTTAGTAAGCACCGTCTTTAACATGCATCTGTTTGACTTCCTTTGCATCGCTTGCATCATGCAGTTGTTTACGGGGGCCCACAACTGCCACGGCAAAAGAATTAACCTCGCGGCAAAAAGAAAAAACCTCACGGCAAAAAGAGAAAAGACTCACGGCCAAAAGAAAAACTTCACGGCGAAAAGAAAAACCTCACATCAAAAAAAAAAAAAAAAAAAAAGGCTCACAGCAAAACTTCTTCGATGCCGAGAGGACATTTTAATTCTTATTTCGTTTGCCGTGAGGTCGAGGTTTTTCTTTTTGCCTGGAGTCTTTTCCTTTTTTGCCGTGAGGTTAATTCTTTTGCGGTGACAGTTGTGGGCCACCATAGTATGGTTGTTGGTTTTCATTGAGAAAAGGAGCTATCCTATCTACACTAGGGGATAAATTAAGGAGGCTCGAGATAGCTCTCATTTCCCCAGACTAGTGTTACACAATATTATCCAAATACAGTTTGTTTATCGTATAAGTGTGAAATTTACCACACAAATAAATGAAACGTCTTAGAATCATTACATCATATTTTTTTTTATCCAGAGAACCTGTTTCCAGGGTCATCGCCCGGAATGCCACGACACATCCGGGAACTTTTTGTGTGTTTCGGCGCTAAATTCAAAATCATAACAGAGAATACGGACAAAAAGCGGCCACCAGCGCGTGCGTTTTTCTGTTTCACGGGCATATTAATTCATCTGGGTAGCGAGTAGCATATAGGAATTGTAGAGAAAGGATCGATAAATAATTTTGAACAATTTTTTTTTAAGGTCTATACAAGTATTATTAAATTCGCTTCGAAAATAATCTATTTGGGAGCTTTCTTGTATGGAAGCTGTTCTTCAGGCCAGATATACCCAAGGAACTGAAAAGTTGAAACGGATGTCAGGAAAGGTCCTGCCAATTTTCGTTGGTTTACGACGCCTACAAGTACTATCGAAATGCAGTTTTCTGAAAGCACCCCTCGACCTCTGCAGATTTGCCTGTCGGAGACCGTTCGGCTGAATGGTTGACTGATTTTGAAACTCCCGCGAGTAATATATAATAATATGCAAAACTCCGCCTCCCACAACAATAGCAGGCAGAAAATTGACAAAATAATACGCTAACAGCACATTACAAGCTCCAGTGATTCCGAAAAGGTAACCATTGGCAACGTTTACTCCAAAAATATTTATTTCAACACGTCGTTGTACGCGGCAAAGTATTCCGCTCAACTACGAAATTTCAATTAAAACTATGTGTTCCATCCATTCAAGAAAAACAGCGTGTTAACCGGGAGCTCTCTTCAGAGCTCATAGAATCATCAGTCAATCCGGGGCCTGCTTTCTTCAATATGATTCAGCCATTGATAGGTGGTTTCGTCCCCCTATTTTATCTTCGAATCAACGGAGAAGCTTTTTGGGAATGGCGAAAACTCAAACAGAAAAGCTAAGTTTTTGATGCCCTCAATATTTTTTTTTCATTTAGTAGAGAAAAATTCGTTGCTGATTTAAAAAAAAAATGGGTCGCGAAAATGTTATCGACCCTTTACGCAACGGTCAGATGCCTCGGCGAAGGAGAATTGAGCATTGGTGAATATTTGGAAGACAAAGCCAATGTAAACAGGAGCCATAATCGGGGACGGAGACCGTAAGCGCGCGCCATTTCTAGTATTGGGGTTGGCGCCATGATATGGGACAATTTTTCTATTTTTAGAACGTAGTAATAGTTATCACTAAAGCTGCCCCCGCTTTCTTTTATTTCTGCTAATTGAAAACAATAATACTGAACGTTATTGTATAAACTTAGATTTTATATTTTTTTTGTAAACTATGTCACTCATACTGTTCAAGTAACTTAGGCATCATATCATAAATATGATCCAAAGAATCAACTAAGTTAAACACATTCTGTTTAACTCATTCTTTCACATGATATTCTTTACATAATACTCTCGCGAAGTGCATTCTGGAAAAAAAATATCAAAACACTCTGTTTTTCTAGTCTGATACTGAAACTGACCAATTGTCTTGATATACACTCTCTTTTATATAAGAATATATTTTATAACAATATCGAGGCTGAAATTTGCAAAATTTTGAGAATATTTTAAGA
>JAHPZR010001719.1:0-10000 GCA_019787425.1 Platygyra sinensis
TCACGTGACATACCACGTGACGTTAAGCGCAAAAAAGCCATTATTTGAGAAATTGGTGGCGGTTTTTAGTAATATCATCATGCAAAAACGCGGTTTACACGCAGGTCAATTATTTTAATCCTCTCACGTTTGGAATGACCGTCCCTCTTCTCAGAAAAAAATAGGTCCGCAATGCGCACTTGGGTCTTATGCTTTATGCTAGTATACTTTTATTCCGTTTGGGTTGGAATTCTGTTTTCAAATGTCAGTATTTGGGAGTTTAACTGCTGCAAGTGAGAAGGTAGACAAGCCCTTAAGATTTTTAAGTGGGAAATGTATGGTAGAATACTGTTTACTTTATGCTCACTTTATTCTCTAATAATAATTTATTTAGCTTTTAGTCGGAATGGGACATAACACAACATCTTTCTATTAAGACCCATTTTGTGCATTATGTGCCATCCAAGTTTAACTCTCTGAACTTGGCACTATTTACACATGTCAAGTGAACTTGCACACGTTGTGTCAAGAGGTTTTGCTGCTTTGATGACTCAGAATATTTAAATTCATAACTGTGCACTGTGGCATCGTCAGTTGTTTTTTTAATAGTGGGCTCCATCCAAAAAGTACACTAGGCAGTAAGGTTTGGGTAAAAAACATGCCGCGAAGCAGCTAGGTAAGATGTACACTGCCTATCGTTTGTACATCTGTTGATGATTTTCCCACTTTTAATCATTGTTATTTTGGGAGGTATAACAATCTCTGATATTCCCCAGTTTTAGCTGGGGAATATTGGGTCATGTGATAAGACCAATCCTGTGCAGTTGAAATATTTGATGGATTATAACATTGTTATAATACTATTGTATTTATACCATGCCATAGAAAAAATAGCCAATCAGAATGCAAGAAATCTGTTGTATATTTGTCAATATTCCACCAAACCTTCCCATCGATCAGTGCAATTTAACTGCATCACACCCAACCTTCCCATCTGGCTACTGTATTTTCTATGGCATGGTATAAAATAGCTATGTAACCCTTTCTCATGGTATAATTTTGGAATGTCCCACTTGTCACTTATATTTTCTTGGTATACACACTCGCCTAAAGTATACCACTCTAAAATGTTGCATAACTAGCAGGTGTTCTACCTCTACCACATTGTATTTGTATTTTGTTTATAATAAGGCAATAAAAAATGTTTTTATCTTTCTCTTCTTGGGCCTATTTCATGAAGTATGCTATAATACAATTGTCTTTTTAAAAACTTTAAAACCCAGTGGAGCCCAAAAAGAAATTACCATTTTACAACAGGAGTAGCTTCCTGACTACAAGCAGAAGTGATGTTTTGTCTCACAATAAATTTGGCAATTACTATGAACACAGAAATCCAAGGATTTGAAATGTTTGATATTTTGCACTTTCTTGGTTTCGTCTCATAAAATTTAATGGGAAAAAGGTTATTTCGAGTTTCTTTCATATTTTAACCTCATGTTTGGAATATGGTTGTATTGTGTCATTCTTTGTGTTTATAAATTTAGGAAATTGCTATATCGCTTTAAAAAAAGGGAGTATACTTATTCCCATTAAAGTACAGACAACAACAATACTTTATGTCACCCCATAATTATTACAAGAGAAAAAATATATATCTATATATATACAACAGATAATAGGGGTGTTGGCTGCTCGAAATAACCTAAAAGTTAAAAATGCCAGGCAGCCAGTAGCACTTAACTGAAAAAAACTAGAGTCAGCAGATGTTGGATCAATGATATGAAATATTGTAGGACCTGGATTTTCCTCCACATCATTTGCAATGGGATGTAAACATTGTAGCATATCATTCGCATAAACCAAACCATCACCTCATTCCGGAACTTGTAATATCCAACAACGTCTTTTATTGTTGGCAAGTAAATAAAAAACATTTAAGTAAAACGTCATATTCCAAGATCGGTCCCGCTCACATGAAAAAGCATCCTCCGGTATTGTTCGATTGTAATTGTTCTTACACTAGCGGCTAATAACACAGACAACAGTACTGCAAGACTCTTATTCAGTGCGAGTGTTTTTTAGATTACTATAACTCTTTCAGTTCGAGGTGTAAACCACACCGATAGTCCAGGCCGATAGATAAGCTTACTTGCTTGTGAGAACTTGTGAGATTAATCGTGACTCCTGAGAAAGTTTACTTGTGAGATGTGGTGTACCGGATTTAAAGCCACTGAATGTGGGCTTGCGAAAGCGTCTAGCTTCAGTGCAATCCAGACTAAACACAAGGCGAGTCTAGATTTATGTTGCCTTTCCCTCGCCGGGGAAACTCTACTCAGCAACACCTGAATGAAATAACACAAAACAAACAAGGCAAAGCAGTGCAGTTAACTTTCGATTCGAAATGAAAGAATCATAAACGGCACGACAGAGCAATTTTGAAATAGAACATAACTTACCTTGCACAAATACTACTAATTGCGACGGAAAGTTCTTCAAAATTTTTCCCAACACAGGGAAAACGGCTGCAATTTAAATCTCTGCGACTACAACACGCTGGCAGCAATGGCCGACGAAACAACTTGAAAACAACTAGTACCCAGACTACTTTTTATACTCTGGGTAATCTGTCACGTGTCATCTCGTCCTCAAAGTGATCCACTGACACACTGACACACTGACATCCAAGATTGCCTCTGACTTAGGGTCTCTATGCAGAGCATAAGACCCAAAAAATTGAAGGGTAAAAGGTCCTCTTTTTCAACAAAATCTGACTTTTGATCATTTATATCTTCTAAAATCCAAATCAAGGAAGATCATTCCCGACGTAGCAAGGTAGATAATTTCAATTTGCATCGAAAACGCTCATTAATTGATCAATAGACTGAAAATTCGTCACCAATTCGCCGATTTACCAAATTTTAACAAATTAATCACGTGACATGTTACGTTGTCAAAGTAATATGTTACGGCAAGGCCAGACGCCGAGTTTTATAATCAGGGAAAAGTTCAGCTTGGTAAAACAACATATACCTGTCGAACCATATTTCTACTTTAAATTCCTGACACAGGCCTTAAACTGATTGAGTCATGATTGTAAACAAAATGCCTAATGCCAAGCCAGGGTGAAAAACACACCCTATTTCAGTCCAATGTGTATAAAATTTAAACCTTTTTTAGACATAAACAGCCCGAAAGCCATACCCTTTGGGGCCGCCCATACCACTGATAGCCCATCTAGCGGAGTAGTCCCAACCCCTGCCCCTTCCGAGCCCAGAACACATAAATACACCGTTTCTCTGCCGGGAAATTTCCGCGCCATATTTTACGGGTCACGTTTGGATCCTTTTGGCTTTAAAATATCTTTATTTTTGCTTTGAACGTCTCATTGAAAATTGCTATTTATTATTCTTTTAACCATTTTGGCAATGCGTGACAAAAATCCTTTCAAGTGACTATTGCGTGACAGACAAATTAGATCCACTTCGGACGCTAATATTACCATTTCAGCTTGCAACATGCGCAAGGATTGGAACAGCACGCGAGTATTTCGTTTTAGCAAGCAAGGAACTGACGCTGGAAGGCTTCGCTACTTTTATGGATTGTTGTTTAAGAACAAGGGCTAGCAATGAGGTTAGGAATGAGGTGGATTATCTTGGAGGCATTGAATGAATGTCAGTAAGGAGGATGTACTTTGTCGAACTCCACTCATCGCAATGGTTATCGTGTAGGATTCTGAATACGCCAGCACTAATATTTGAATGTAATTACAGAAGGTGAGCTAAACATGACTTTTCTACCATAGTTAAGTCCAAATACCGAGGAAATCAAATTCAAGAAGACATTTTCAGGTTCCTTTTGATTAACTGGTCACAGGCACTTGTCTATTGTTTTCGTTTTCTAGCAGGTTAGTGTTGTGATTATCACGATTTTGACAGCGTTAGTACTCAACGCTGATGTAAAGCCCGAAAATAATATTTATACCAGGTTTTACACTGACATTTTGTCTTTCGAAAAGTCAAAATCTTAGGTGTTTTGGTATTTTACCGGGTAGCGAATTTGCCGATTGAAAAAGTGTGCATAATTAAGAATTTTTAGGAAGTGAATTTTAGTGATTTTAAGCGGCTCGTCGTCGCCTTGAAGATTAACCAACAGAAGTATAATTGGCCTCAAAAGACTTGTAAACTCCTCAAAAATAAATTTACAGGCTCAAACTGGAGTATTATTTTGACGGGGATTAAACAGAGCGAAGTTTATGATAAGGTATTAGTCGCTGAATTTTGTGTGTTTTTGACCAGACGTGGGACCGCAACGGATTTTTGATTTTTTAGCGGGTTTAAAAAAATATTTCAAGAAAAAAATCACACCACGTTTCTAGGCTTACCATAGGCTATCTCTGGGAAGAATATGAAAAATTTTGATTTTTCATCATGTGCCACGACTGGCTCGGTCCTAGTGGACATTCCCTCTTAAGTTCTTATTCTTAATAAAACTACAAAGGATTGACATACACCGGCCAACAACAGGTCACGTAGGGATGCTTAAAAGTTTTTTTTCCAGGAAGGAAACGCAGCAGATAAGGTACTTTTAATCGAAATAAATTTCAAGAAATCTCGCCAAAGTTAACCTCAAATTGAATGAATCCACAAGCGATGTCTTTCTGAAGAGTAGCATTGCGCAGAAATTTCAATCAAATCAATGTCCTGATTCACAAACGGCAGTTATATTTTCTCGTATCCGAGTTCAGTTTAACTGTTTCTCTGCCGATCTTAGACAGATTTCCTCAGATAATTTTTTTGAAGAACGTCTATGGTCTGTACCTTCCACCAAGGTTATTTGCAGTCGCCATGACCGAATTCACATCGTACCTGCCGTTCTTAAGCTTCTCAAGCAAGTGAAAAACTAACAAATTGAGATCAAATATTCTCCTCAATGTCAACGGTGATAATGAATTTGCCTTTGAATGCCATGAATGTAGCACAATCAAAATGGATGCCTCGGATTATAAAGGATTGAAGAGCGAAACGATCAAAAACAACAAACTAGAGGTTTTGTAGATCACGTAGCCTCCGACGACGCTTGCAATGCTTGCCGGTCGACAGAGAGTCTTAAAGCCTACACCTTTGCAGCTGCTTATGTTTTGGTTTCTTCTTGTTTGACAATTGATCTCTGACTGTCAGATAAGTGCGAGAGCTCAGTTTTCGATAATTTTTTTGGGCAGTGATTAATTTTAATGATGAAATTCTTTTAGTCTGCTAGCTGTGAAGGCTATGAATCAGAGGGCCAGCCCACAAAGAAAAAGACCAAATCAAAGGTAACACTAATAAATACCAAATTAAATTTGGTAGAAATCATGGTTTTGCCCCCATCTACATTAATTTGTCTATGGGTGGAAGTTTTTCTCAGCCAACTTTGCGATGTTTTTTTATTGGGTGGTTTAACTTTTCGTAGTATCTACTAAAACAGTGGAGAGTGTTAAACACGCCCGCTGATTGGCTCGTCAACTCCGAATATCTCGTGCTATTTACCTCCGAGCAACTTAAGAGAAAATGGCGTCCCGTTTGCAGCCGTGACAAGTGAAGAAATCATCCAAATTATTTTTTTGTGGTGTATATTATCTCACTGTTTTAGTTTATACTAAAACAACTATTCACCTCAGTGTCGGTAGCAAACATTGGAAATTTACCTCTCCGCTTTGCGGCTCGGTAAATATCCACCGCTAGCCGGCCACCTCCACTTCGTTGAATAGTTGTTAATTATACGGAAAAGGCAGTGGCTAATGGATAGTGCACTGGTCTCTGAATCAACCAGCCTGGGTCATTGCATTGTTTTCATGGGCAAGACAATTAACTCCCAGTGTCTTTCTCCACCTTGGTGCATACTTGAGTGGCAGCAAATTATCTGCTGGGAGCAACCCTGCAATGCCCCATCTGGGGTGGAATAGAGATAGTGCTAATTGTCTAATGCTACAGAAACCTGGATAAGCTTAGGTGGTATGGGACTTAGCATAATGCAGATTTTACCTAAACATGTATGTATCTGATACACATAAACTTGTGTGTGGAACTCACAGGCTTGGCCTGAGCAGGGCTATCATTAAGGAGGCTTTAACTTGCAACACCTGTTATACTAAGCTGAGTATGCTTATTTTCCTTGATGCTACGGGTTTGGAGAACAAGAGTGCAGGTGACTCAAAACTTAATGACAGCCCTGCTGAAGTGAGCCATGAGTGATTTCTAGCCTGACATTAAAGTATGAGCTGCATGTACACCCCCTGAGGCTCAGACCTGAGAAAGATGAGGCCAATATTTTTCAAGCAATCTCGAGCACAGCTAAATCATGTTTTCTAGGAATGACTGAAAGAGACCAACTCACGCATGTGCAGCTCATTACACTTTTACTACTAACAAGGACCTAAGAAAAAATTATGTTTTCAGTGAGGTCTTGATATGTCCAAAAATCTATCATCTGTTTATTTTGAAGGCATTCTTTGAGTTTATTTCAGGTTTTTTCTTTTACATCTTTCTTGCAATCATTTTTTTGCACCAAGATCATCTACCATAGTTTGCAGTTTCAGAAAACTATTAATTTTGTTGTTTCTGCAGGTGGATGAAAATAAAGATAATGACAGAGATGATTTCAATGATACACAATCAACACTTTCACTAGACACCACTGAAAGTGATAGGGAATCCTCGGGTGATGATAACTTGTGTAGCTCCCAGCTGCCAAAAGATGTTTCTCCAGCTAGGGCCAAGTCTTCCTGCTCTATGTACACATAATTATAAGGCTTGTCAAGTGATCTTCAAAGCAGTATTTTGGCAAAGCACAAGTTGACAGGGAGGATGTTGTGAAAGTCCTCTAAAAAAAAGTTTACTGTAAAACAAGTCAGACTTACATCATTAACAATGACCCGGCTGATGGAGGTATTAGCTAAGAAACTTGTAAACCAGAGATACTGTTCCATCAAGGATGGGCCAGAGACAAATATTACAAACCTGAGAATGGAAGACATCACAGTACACAACGAAATTGCTCTCTAGAGTACTTTTTGTAAGAAAAATAATGCAAGTGTAAAGAATAATGTTGCACCACAAAGAGCACTGTTTTGTTGAGTTACTTAGTTCATAATCAAAATATCCATTTATTATCCTGATACATCTGTAATGTTATATGTGCAAGTTATACTGTGTGAACATGATTTTACTGAAAATTGAAGACATCAATCACAGTACTCAAAGAAGTTGAGTATTTCATGTGAGGAAAAATAACAAGAATACAAAGAGCATTCTTTTGTTAACTTGCTTAGTTTCTAAACAAATTAAAATATCCGTTCATGATATACTACTGACTAAAGCTGTTCTCTGTCATTGTACATGCAAATTATTGTGTGAGCATGATTTTATTTGACCTGTGAAACAAAATGCAGTGCAATAAGTTAGTGTCTTTTAGACAGATGCAAATAATTTAGGTAGTAATGCATGCACTATCTGCTGTACAATCTTATTCACTGTGATATTGTCAAATTGCCATCATTTAGTGGAATTTATGTGCATGCCATTACATCTTGGCATATTGTGGTTTAAATTTTGATACTGATGTTTTGGTTAGTAAGATAGTATGTTTTGTATATTTGCACATAAGGTCTCATCTCCTTTAGATTTCACATTGGATTTATTTTGATTCTAAAGCAAAGCTATCACAATTATATTGTCATATGCATTTTATATCTTGATTATCCCAGGGATTACCAATAATAAACTGTTGCTGTTAGCATTGTTGCGACTTTTTAGATAATTTTCTGTAATGCAATTTAATCCCATTTAACTCATGCTTTTACTGAATTAAACTGGATCAGTTTAATCTCATCACTGGATTTAAACTGGGTCAGTGCTGGGTTTAAATTGGATCAGTTTAATCCCATTACTGGGTTTAATCTGGGCCAGTTTAATCTCATTACTGGGTTTAAACTTTATCAGTTTAATCCCATTACTGGGTTTAAACTGGGTCAATTTAATCCCATTACTGGGTTTAAACTGGGTCAATTTAATCCCGTTATTAAACTGGGTCAACTTTATCCCATTATTGGGTTTAAACTGGGTCAATTTAATCCCATTATTGGGTTTAAACTGGGTCAGTTTAATCCCATTACTGCGTTTAACCTGGGTCAAGTTTATCCCATCTTTGGGGATATAATAGGTTTTTTTAAACCCAAGATTGGTTTTGGTAGCATTTTCCCGTTTGGGAAATACCAATCAAATACCAATCAAACCCCATAAATTCACCATTTTTTACCTCATGGTATGTATTTCATACCATGAGGTTTAGTGATGGGTGGATTTGTCACTCCATTCCCGTAAACAATTAATTTATGCATTAAAGCCACATTAAGCGTGAATTAAACACGTTTTCCCCTGGCTCCCCTACTAGGTTTGGTTTTGTCCACAAAGTCGAGCCATTGTCGTATGTTCATATACATGTATGTGGGGGGGAGGGGCTGGGACAAAGGTGATAGTACATATTTACAAAATAGCGTCTGTCGTGTCGAGTCCAAAAATTGTAAAGGCGGGTTTTCATTTCTTTCGCTCCATCTTGGATTAAATACACTTCTGAAGGCCTCACGAACGAACTGGAAATGTGCTCAAGAATTCTCTAGTGGAAAGAAATTGGTTTTAAAGTCTTAAAAGGGACGATGTTCTTCAAGATAGATTTGGAGGACGATTAGCCGCTGCAAAGTTGCAAGAATTACAATGCTCTATATGAAATATTCGGAATGAACGCTTTATGGTCTGGGGGAAAAGGTAAGCCATCCTCCTACTGCATTTCATTTTTAGTTTTGTAAAAAACTCGCAGGACGTATGATCTAAAATTAAATGCGCTTTTAATATTTTGAAATTCGCTCGGAAGCTGTTCGCATTTAATTTCACATGGTTTTCAAATGCTATCGCTCGAGATTTTGTATTGAGCTGATAGTGTCTTTGCAGAGTTGGCTCCAATCTGTCAGTGTGTCGAAGTGTCAGGGCCATGGACGTAGTTTGCACAGAAAATGCTCATAATAAGTCTCAACAATATTCAGGGACAGAAGCATTATCGAAACCCTCCACTGGAGAAGAGCTTTTGTTGAGTTCTCCTCTCGCTGGAACATACAACAAACGGGGAAAGCGAGACAGCATAGAGATTGACCACAACTGCCAAACAAAAAATATACGACAAAAAGCAAATACTGTGACAAATACAAAATATCAAACAACAAACAAATGCCAGACAGATGATCCGTTCCTGAATGCCACCTGAAATTCACTGAGAAAGAACTGAAAGTTCAGAATACCGACCAAGGAGCAAATGATTATCGAAGATATTAAATCCTAAAATACCCGGCCAGTCTGTAAATGCATTTATTGGAGAGAAACGGGAAAATCAGAATAAAATAGCAGTTCAGCTGTCAAGTAATTGCCAGACTGAGTACAGAAACGCACATAAAACGGAATGCTAGTGCTACCATTGTCTCCTATCCTTAGTATAGAATAACACGTGATAGAGAACCCTCCAGAATTTCTTACAAAATTGTTACCAGAATTCGTTATGGAAAAAAGTCACTGAACTTATATATAAAGAATTGTCCCAAAATCATCAAAGCTGAAGGCTATGTTGTGTGGATACCATCATTATCATTTCTTAGAGTGATATAGAAGTTCAAAGCTCATTTTTTTCTAAAAGAAGTGTGTCATTAAGTTTAAGCTTGTGTAATTTTTGAACAAGGACTCCGAAGCATAAGAACTAGCCTTTGTTTTGTATGATTGGCAGGCTGCTCCAAATGAAAACTTATCAGCTTTTGAGCACAATCATATCATTGAGTGGAGTCAAATTCTGGTCCTATAAATGAGTATTGAAAAGCAATACCTTTTATATCACCCACAAATTCTGTTTGTTTATTAGAATTCAGATTGTCTCAGTTAGGCAGAACGGCACTTAATGTTGGAGGAAGTGGTGCTTGTGACAATTTCATTAGTTTGCACATCAGCAC
>JAHPZR010001720.1:0-12500 GCA_019787425.1 Platygyra sinensis
CTCCTACTGCTCCTACTGCTATTACTACCCATAGTGCTCGTACTGCTGGTACTGCTCGTACTGCTCGTACTGCTCGTACTGCTCGTACTGCTCGTACTGCTCGTACTGCTCGTACTGCTCGTACTGCTCGTACTGCTCGTACTGCTCGTACTGCTCGTATTGCTCGTACTGCTCGTACTGCTCGTACTGCTCGTACTGCTCGTACTGCTCCTACAGCTCCTACTGCTCATACCGCCCCTAATGCTCCTACTGCTCGTACTGCTCGTACTGCTCGTACTGCTCCTACTGCTCCTACTGCTCCTACTGCTCCTACTGCTCCTACTGCTCCATTACTACATTACTACATTACTACATTACTACATTACTACATTACTACATTACTACATTACTACATTACTACATTACTACATTACTACATTACTACATTACTACATTACTACATTACTACATCACTACATCACTACATCACTACATCACTACATCACTACATCACTACATTACTACATTACTACATTACTACATTACTACATTACTACATTACTACATTACTACATTACTACATTACTACATTACTACATTACTACATTACTACATTACTACATTACTACATTACTACATTACTACATTACTACATTACTACATTACTACATTACTACATTACTACATTACTACATTACTACATTACTACATTACTACATTACTACATTACTACATTACTACATTACTACATTACTACATTACTACATTACTACATTACTACATTACTACATTACTACATTACTACATTACTACATTACTACATTACTACATTACTACATTACTACATTACTACATTACTACATTACTACATTACTACATTACTACATTACTACATTACTACATTACTACATTACTACATTACTACATTACTACATTACTACATTACTACATTACTACATTACTACATTACTACATTACTACATTACTACATTACTACATTACTACAGTACTACATTACTACATTACTACATTTTTGTATCACTACATTACTGACATTACTTTAATTTACTCACAACATTATTATGTATTGCCAATAATGAATAGGAATCAATGATAAGTTCGTCAGGTCAAAAAACTAGGATCTCAGATGGCTTCTGTTTAGTTTGTTACATAATCCATTTATGGGCTTTAGGGGTAATTTCCGTAGCGCTGAAGGTCATGGAAGGTAGATGAAAAGCCTGGAAAGCCTTCTATCTTAGGATTTGTTTCACGCATCTTACAGGTCCAAATGTAATATCTAGACACCAGGAAATAGAAGTATTGTTTTGTGTTGGAAAAGAAATTGGCTTTTATACCAAGAACTGCAGCTGATGATAGAGTGTTATTAGGTTTCAATGATATGACATTTTTAATTAGCCAATCTTGAAATTTTTTTCAAACAAGATTGGTCTCCCTACAAGACCAGAAAAGGTGGATAAGAGATTCTCTCTCATCTCTACAAAAAGTACAACGATCATCTGGTCTTATACCTATTTTAGTTAGGAAATCGTTTGTTGCTAAACGCCAATGATGAAGTTTCAACTGAAAAATTAATAATTTCGGTATTTTTGTGTAACTAAAGGGGAGTTTGTATACCATTTTCCAGTTTATGGAATTAAAACAGGTAATTTGGCTGTCAGTAAGCCATTTGTTTTGAGTTTTACTAGGGGTAGTCTGTTTAGAGCTAACGCATTTTTGATGAACCATTCTGTTTGTTTTGGTAGCGCTTAGAAAGAGATCAATAGAGGATTCGTAGTTTCCTTTTGGAGGGGGCTGTGTCTTAACCTTATTTCGCAGGTTTCTTATAGATGATATAATACCATAAAAGGTGAGAAAGTTCGTTTTGATATGAAAGTGCTCATTAAATTCAGTAAAAGATAGAAAATTGCTTTCGTCTCTCATCAAGTGCCTGAACTTTTGAATTCCCTTAGCGGACTATGATTTGTAATAAATCGGTTTCTTCCCAACCTTTAATAGAGAGTTGTGCCATAAGTTTAATGACAGAAGGTGTTCCATGTATTTTACTGTATCCTCAAAACTCAGTCCTGTCCATATTTGGACAATTTCAGTCATGAAGGGGTCGGGCACATTGATGTATTTAAAAACGTCCTTCCTGTCGAGGTTGCCTCTGAAGAACTCTACTCCACCATAATCGTCTAATTGAAAGTCAAACAGCAGCTTCCATTTTCCACTATTATTGTCGTTTAAATATTTTCTCACCCAAGATAGTTTAAATGCTTTATTGAAGGAGTTTAGATCCAGCATCCTAAGTCCCTCATTTTCATAGTCACTAATCATAATGCTTCTCTTTATTTTGTCTCCCTTACCATCCCAAAGAAATTTATAGAAAATATTATTGATTTCGTCCAACACCTGTTGATTGGTTGGTAACGGGGAGAGCATATAAACAAGCTGTGAGACGATTAGGCTTTTAAACACAACAATTTTTCCCAAGAGGGTTAGGCGCCGGTATTTCCAGCAGTTTAAACAACTCCGAATCTCTTCTAATTTTTCTCTGTAGTTTTCATTTATACTTATTGTTGGGTTTGTTGATATCCAAGCACCCAAAGACTTTGTTTTGTCTTTAACCCATTTTAAGAGGCTGTCTCTCTAAAAACCGACCACTGATTTTACTTCGAAAATTCGATTTTTCTCATAAGCTGGGATTTTAAAGCCCTTACCTAGTTAATCACTAAAATGAGTTTCATTTGATTAAAAATTGTAATTGAATTTTCCTAGGCTTAGTTAAAGTTCGGTCCGCTGGACCCAAGTTGCATGCCTGCCGAAACTGGAAAAATAGCACATATTGCCGTCGCTCTAAAAAAATTAATATTCGCTCAAAAGTCCCAATTCTTTTTTTTAACTATAGATATATCACAGCAGTTTGTTTAGCCATGTTGCAATTATAATTCAATGTTGTTCCTTCAACGGCTGAAAGCAGATTTTCTACCCGTTAAATCGAGTTTTGAACCATACACGAAAATAGCGCTACTTTGAAGGCGCGTTTTAAAAATGTGGCACCTGTTTGAAACCGCTGAACTACATGAATAAAAAGTATAAATAACACTTAATTCAAAACAATAATATAATTTGTCTGCCCACTAGGTTTTCAAAACTAACGACCGCTTAAAGTTCGGGAAATTTTGAAAATACTTCAGTGAGTAACTGCATACTCGCCTTCGTGAAGTGCTCCTATAAATTCACCTAAATCTCTTACCTGGCTTTAAGATTAAAGTCTTGGTCCTTTGTAGCAATCCTTGAATCCTAGGTAGCATTAAAACTGCCAGCTTTTCCTTCCAGCAGTAGGTTTGTATACAAGGTACATTTATACGTTCCTGATCTGTGTCGAGCGTGACAGTCACATACTTCCGTGTTCTTTGTATTGCTGACCATTGTTTTCGTCGAAGTCGGTTTAATCATGTAAAGTCCTCTTAAAAGGTTTGTAGAAGCACTCTTTTGGACAACTCTCGGCACACATACAAGTATGAAAACTCAACGGTGATCAGGGGGTCCACAGAAGGATTCATAAATGTCACGGCCATTTTGTGTTTACAACGGGTGTTTTCGTTCCCAATCTTCGCGTGAGCATCACATCCTGATTCCCGTGATACAGATTGGGAACTAATTTATCTGGGTCAGAACTTCATGGTCAATAAAAATCGGGAATCCGAAAGAATCCGAAAATGAATTTTGCGTTTCTTTACCAAACAGATCAATCGTATATCTCTCGGATCATGGTGCGTCAAAAGAACCGAAGAATCCACTCCCGGAGTGAGGGTCGCACGGGGGTATTCTCGTGATGAGTGGTTAGCTGATTTAATTTTCCTTGAAACGTGAATTTAGGAAATTATTCTTCGTGATTTGTGACTTGAAGGTTTTGCGTGACTCGTGAGGACCTTGGAGTACAAACCCATACTCCTGATTTTACCACTATATTTGAGTCGAATGGTTAGAGTCGTCTGTCGAGGGTGACTTAGGTATGCGATTTGCAATATGGAGCCTTGATTAAGCCTTTCAGTAATTTGCTTTCTTCAAACACTCTTTCTAGATAGGTTATTATCAAGAGTATCTTACGTGCTTATTTCCGGGATTCGGAAAAACGACATATTTATATTAGTGATCCCTGATCCTCTATTTTTTCCGTTCGTTAACCGTGACAGAGACCCCGCTGTACTACCCTCCAGAGTGGATACTTCAGTTCCTTTGACACACCATGATCCTAGAGATATAGGACTGATCTGTTTAGTAAAGAAACGCAAAATGCATTTTCGGATTCTTTCGGATCTTGGATTTCTTAAAGAAAGGCACCCTAAATTAGTTCCCAATCTGTATCACGGGAATCAGGTTGTGATACTCACGCGAAGATTGGGAACGAAAACACCCGTTGTAAACACAAAATGGCCGTGACATTTATGAATCCTTCTGTGGATCCCCTGATCACCGTTTACTGTTCATACTTGTATGTGTGCCGAAAGTTGTTCAAAAGAGTGCTTCTACAAACCTTTTAAGAGGACTCTACATGATTAAACCGACTTCGACGAAAACAATGGTCAGCAATACAAAGAACACGGAAGTATGTGACTGTCACGCTCGACACAGATCAGGAACGTATAAATGTACCTTGTATACAAACCTACTGCTGGAAGGAAAAGCTGGCAGTTTTAATGCTACCTAGGATTCAAGGATTGCTACAAAGGACCAAAACTTTAATCTTAAAGCCAGGTAAGAGATTTAGGTGAATTTATAGGAGCACTTCACGAAGGCGAGTATGCAGTTACTCACTGAAGTATTTTCAAAATTTCCCGAACTTTAAGCGGTCGTTAGTTTTGAAAACCTAGTGGGCAGACAAATTATATTATTGTTTTGAATTAAGTGTCATTTATACTTTCTATTCATGTAGTTCAGCGGTTTCAAACAGGTGCCACATTTTTAAAACGCGCCTTCAAAGTGGCGCTATTTTCGTGTATGGTTCAAAACTCGATTTAACGGGTAGAAAATCTGCTTTCAGCCGTTGAAGGAACAACATTGAATTATAATTGCAACATGGCTAAACAAACTGCTGTGATATGTCTATAGTTTAAAAAAAGAATTGGGACTTTTGAGCGAATATTAATTTTTTTAGAGCGACGGCAATATGTGCTATTTTTCCAGTTTCGGCAGGCATGCAACTTGAGTCCAGCGGACCGAACTTTAACTAAGCCTTGGAAAATTCAATTACAATTTTTAATCAAATGAAACTCATTTTAGTGATTAACTAGGTAAGGGCTTTAAAATCCCAGCTTATGAGAAAAATCGAATTTTCGAAGTAAAATCAGTGGTCGGTTTTTAGAGAGACAGCCTCTTAAATTCTTTTCGGGCAGAGCTGATCAACACGACCAGTATAAGAGCCGATCCAAAGTGCCTCTGTTTTTTTTATTATTGAGTTTCAGGCCAGATATAGTGCTAAACAATTCCAAATCAAGCAGAGCACAAGTAAAATATTTTTCCGATATAGAGGTAATTTTTATCAAAGGACACGAAATTAAAATTAGCCAATATGCCGACGACACCACACTTATCCGTAAAGGCACTCAACTTAGAACAACGCACGGTTTTATGTTTGAAGAATTCAAGTATTCATCTGATAGCAGAGAAATACCCGTATATGATCAAATAATCTGGAATAATTGCAACATTCGGCAGGACGGAAAGACAATCTTTATTAACGAATGGTATAACAAAGGCATCATCTACATCCAAGATCTGCTTAGCGATGACTTTAACTTTTTGTCTCTAACAGGGTTTAAAGAAAAAATTCTTGTGCAATGCCCGTTTACAATATACTATAGCCTCATAAACGCCATTCCAAAAACTTGGAGATCATCTCTTCGCAATACCGCCGCCTTTGCCAACGGGCTAGCACCTGGAGCCCGAATATCTGAACAACATTTCTCCACAAAGTTAGCGCATTCAAAACTACTTCAAAAAAGATACCTTCCACCAACAGCGGAACCCAGAATTCTAAGTGATGGTATTACTAAAGAAGGCATTCAAGATGTTTACTTGCTACCATTTCTCATCTTAAAATAAGCAAAACTTATAATGTTTCCGAACTGAAAATCATCCACGGCATTTTACCCACACAATCCAGTTTGTTTTGCGTTGGTTTGTCGGACTTGGATAAATGCCCTTTATGTAATTTAGAAAGCCAGTCATTGCCTCACCTGCTGATCACATGCCGTGAGTCAATGAATTTTTGGGACCTTTTTACCCGCTGGTGGCAGATAACGTTTGTCAAAATATCGTTTTATCAGAAAAAAGTAATCTTATACGGTTTGAATCAAAACTGTAGCTCAATTAACTTTATAGCCCTCAACTACTCTCTAATAATTGCAAAATAACATATTTTTGCTTCAAGCATGCGTGTTGGCTCCTTGGACTTTGATAGCTTTCTTTTGCGCCTGAAAGACAAACTCGGTATTACTCGCATTTTGGCTGTTAAAAAAGTACTTGATCAATTTAAAGAAACGTGGGCTGCTTTGCTTTAGTCTTGTATCTGTACTGTGTGCGTGTGTGTGTATTGCCTCAGCGAATGTAACCGATAATCATAATCATAAAATAGTAAGTAATCTAATTATTTTGTAAATAATTTTAAGTAGTGTAAGTAGAGTAAGTAGACGTATTGTATTGTAAGTAATGCAAGTAGTATAAGCGTTAGTATTGTAAGGTGCGTAAGTAACAAGTATTGTAAGTAGTGTAAATAACTGCATGAGCATTGTTTGTAGTGTAAGTCGAAGTAAAAAAAAAAAAAAAAGTTAACAAAAAAAAAGTGACAGCAACCTTTCAGTAAACGGCTTATTAGATGTCATAGACATTGGCACTATATAGTATTTCCAGAGAAGTCACCTGTGTTACAATTTAATCATTAACTACGACCTTGATATAACGAACATTTTGGTCGTTCCCCCTCAAATTCATTATATCGAGGTTTTCGATATAACGGACGCTCAATTTAACGAACAAGCACAGCCGGTCCCCTGCGACTTTGTTAAATCGAGGTTCCACCGTACTGCGCTATTGCCAGTACTTAGCAGCACTCGATGGAGAGCTACAAAGAGATACTCTAGCTTCTCTGAAACTCCTACTTTAGCAGTGTTCATTCCTGTTCTCAGTCTTGTAGGGGATCGAGAGCTGGAGAAAAAGGATCTTGCCAAGTGACACCTGTGTTTGGGGTCTTTGGTCTTTGGTTGACCTTTCATCCGTCATATTGGCCGCCATATTGCCTTCAGGAATTATAGAGCGGGAGCTAGGGCCTAATGATTCGTATAGGTGGTGCGCAGAAAATGTTGAATGAATATTTCGATCGTGAATGTGAACGAATATAACACGTTAAATGTGAATGAAGACATCTCGTAAATGCGAGTAAATATAATCGTGGATTAGAAATACGCCGTTAAATGTGAATAAATATATTTCTTAAACTGTTGAACGTAAACTCGGTTGATGAAAGTGAATAAATGTATTCGTAAATAACAATAACAGCATTGAATGTGAATGAATATAAACTTTGTGAGTTTTGCACCATTCCGCCAACACTATGAGTTTGCCCCACAGGCCGATGCCATTGTTATTGTTAATGATGTCAAAAGAAGTCTAATGGCGTCATTGGATTTTACTATTTTCATTAAAAGTAAAAAAATAACAGGAAGTTCAGGTACAAAAACAAGCCAGAATGCTTATGAAATGTACAAATTATTGAATTTCTGGAAATTGATGAAGACCACTGGAAAGAAAAAAAAAACAAAAAACAAAAAAATAGAACTACAAAATTATGTCAAAAAGAAATTGATTTTCGGCTAGACCTACATAAACTTTGCAGAAGATGGGTGAACAGCTATTGAAAGTTGAACCACTCATAGAGGGTTCCGGTAATGGGGTTTAACCGCTAGCCGTAAAAAGGCCAAAAACTTGACCGTGAGGCGTAAACAAAGCTTAAAATATCACCGCTAGCCATGAAATCGCCTCCCACGCAGACGTACTTAGTCTTGTAACGCGTCCCTCCCTACGAACGTCTGCTCAACGGACCGGTAACATCCGTTCGTTGGCGGTTAGCCAATCATAGCTTCTTTTCCTATTAGTGGAAAGCTAGACTTTGACCGACTTTGACCCAATGCTTCAACACGAAAAATTTGTGCCGCAAAATGTTCAACATTCTCACTTACGTACGAGTTGCAACAGCAACTGCAGACGTACGTACTATTTTAAAAGTACCGGCAACTGATAAAATCCACATTGAGGACCGGTACGGTCTTGCCTGAACTAAGTCAAACAAAAGGATGTACAAAACACGCAAAACAGTCTTTTAATTAGCACGTATATAAACAGCTACATTTTAATTATGTGCCAGAAGGGACAAAAGGAGAAATAAACCTATTCATCGAACTCGAGAAACATAAGCTTAACCAAATTGATAGAAGAAACATAAGAACCTCTCGACAGAAACGTGTAGCTACGTTCTCGAAGTAAAGCTACGGTCTCTCCGAAGAAAAAAACCGGACGTGGGTAAATATGATAGGCGTGATAAGAAGCAACATACGCTCTACTTACAGATAGTTCTAATAGAACAACCGGGCCCAGCGCCTTAATGTTAAATGCAAGTAAGCAACATTTCACGCAAAAATTCTTAGTTCCACATTTTGCTCCTCGAAAGCAAGTATCGTGCTATATAAATGAGCCTAAACAATGCATAAGCACACAGCAAACAGCCTGGCAAACAACAGAGATGTCAACATTAACAGAGCAGCGGATTGGTTCTTAATTTTAAAACAAAGGCTAACCGCCAGTGAACGGAAGTGGCCGGTCCGTTGAGCAGACGTTCGTGGGGAGGAACGCGTGACAAGCCTAGGAACGTCTGCGAAGGAGGCTAGCCATGAACACCATGAAACAAATCCAAAGCCTTAACCGCAATGAAAGGGTAAATTAGCGCAAATAAGCCAATAAGAACAGTTTTGTGTTCAGTTACGAGGCTGGAGGTGACCTTAACCTTGCTTTTATTCAGATCTCCCTCCTTTTATTATCATGGCTATTTCAGCTAAACTGTCATTAGCTTAGAATATCTACTTCACAGAAATCGTTTCCTGGCTCGTATTTCTGGCTGTCACATACATAAATACTTATACATATTTCATTGGCTCGTCCCCAAGGGGCTTTTGAGAGTCAAATTTACATTACACAATTAATACCTAAGTACATGACAATGATAAAAATATTAAGGTTAAACTAGTAATAGTTCACACTAAATCTGCCCCCGCTTCTATTTTATCCGTCTAGGGTATAAAAAGGAAACTATTGTTTATTGTATACGTATCAACTGAAATTTTTTAATTTTTTGTTAACTATATCCCTCACACTTTTTAAGTCACTTAGACTAGGTTTACACTAGAAGAGATTTTTCCGGATTCGTAGATGTTTCCGGATTAATCAATTTTAGAGTATTCGTATGTAAAATCCTTTATTTAAACACGATCACGGATTAGTAGGTGTTTACACTAAAGTGATATTCGGATTCCTAACCGTTTATACAGGACGACAACTCCGGGAACATATGGTTAACTAGCTGTTTGTTGCCTCGACAATGGAAAATAAAATGCCGCCAAAAAAAGCCTACTGGTAAGTTGAGACACTCTGAAGTTTTCTTTCCGTTCGCTATTGTTGCTCATCATGTTGTCCCACCAGGCATTTGTCCTGGTCTTATCCGGAATCATCCAGATTTTGGATCGCGCCATCGTCATTCCCGATAAAGTGGGGAGGACGTCAACATTGTTTGCGTCGCCTTTTTGGTTTCTGAGGAATATAGCAATACCCACTACAAATTAAAAGACTGCCTGGGCCTGTGACAGAACGAGGAGGCAACCAGCGATCGCCATCAATGGCTATCAACACGACTACGACTTTGGATTCCTTTGGATTGCTAGATCTGCCATTTTAGTTCTACCGCAAACTCAAAATATCGCTGGCGAAAAATATCCGAATTCGAGAGAAAATCGTTTACACGGCAAAACTTTCCGGATTCAAGAGTTTTCGGGTTCAAAGTTCCCACTTTAGATTCCGGATTCAAAATCTCCGGAGACATGTTCAAACCGGGATGTTTTCATTTCGGATTCGTCCTCTTCTGTGTAAACGGGAAAACCAATCCGGTACTAAAACGTTCCGGATTCATCATGAATCCGGAACGATTTCCTCTAGTGTTAACCTAGTCTTAGGCATCTTATCAAAAGAATCAACATTCTGTGTGAACTTATTCTATCACATGATACTCTTTACGTTATACTCTCACGAAATGCATTCTGGAAAAAATGTCAAACCTTTCTGTTGTTCTAGTGTGATACTGAGACAAATCATTTGTCTTGCAGCCTTCCTTCCCCAATTAAAATAGCCTAAAGCCGCTAACCTTAGCAGTCATTTGCCGGCTGCCAAAGAACTTTTATTTTGTTTATCTGGGTTGAGTAAAAGCTAATTGTCAAAGCACCAGTTTCGAATACTTAACAAGTCCTTGTTCATTATTTCTATCGGGGTTATTTCAGCTATCTTCCAGGCCAAAGGAAAGGTGTCAAACTCAAAGGTAGTGTTAATAATATACACTTAATGTATGGTCCCGAGGGAAACAGTTAGTTTTGTTTTCCCGAGAGTCCTGATGTTTCCCGAGACGAAGTCGAGGGAAACATCAGGACTCGAGGGAAAACAAAACTAACTAGTTTCCCGAGGGACCATACATTAAGTGTTTTGTTATATATTTAGACTTTCATATAGCAAAAACAAACAAACAAAGACTTCGTGAGGGCAACAACTGCGCAATTGTATCCCGGTCGGGATACATTTGAATTTGATCAGGGCACGTGACCAAGAATCAACCAATCACAGTGCTCATTTTGTTGAGTGAAAGTGTAGCTATATAACAATAGACGTTAACTATGGCAAGATAGGAGGTAAACAATCCTTGATCACATGGATCGGAATATAATCAGTCCCAGGGCTTTACCACTAGCCATTGATGTGACAATTTTTTGTACTTGTTCGCCCTTCACTGTGTTGAATGTGAACTGCTCTGACAATGGGTAGATTCTCGGACTAAATGAACATTGATTGAGAGTATATATAATTCGAATCCTCCTCTAATTTAGTAATTCTATTGATGGTACCACACGGATAAGAAATCATTGAACTCATCAGCAACAATTTTGTCATCTTAGGAATTATTCCTTTAAGAAGCGGACTTCTTGGGTGTCACTTGGTCCCGCCGAAAATAACGTCTGTGTTTGCTGGCTAATTTAAGTGTGGCTGCTGGATGAAAACAGGTGAACGCTTGAACAATATCAGATGAAAAGTACATGAGAAAAGTTACTGAGGATTCACGAATTAATTGTTAAATTTTTTGTTTTGTCTAATGTGGAATTTTTCGGCGGGTTGAATCTGTATTTCAGTAGCTTAAGATCTAGATTTTTCTTCCGCAACTTGAAACTCATTAGATGCATATCGTAGAAAAGGTGGGAGCGTTTTGTGGAATCTCCTAGGATTTGACTACTAAAGATAATTTATACAGTTTTAATTTCACCATCTTAGCGACAAGCAAAAGAGTTTCAATGGGATTAACAGCCAAATGGCCAAATATTTAACCGTCAACCGTCACAAACGCAATATTTTTACTTAGAAATATAGAAGGGCCGCAGCCAGGATGAAACATAGTAAAAATTTTTTTAAAAAACGATCTCTGGCTGAAATGATTAAAAATTACGAGCTTTCGACTGCCCGAACTGCAGTCTTCGACGGGTAAAAATGAATGAATAAAAAGCGCGAATTGCGAAATTATAAAAATGTATTAATAATTATGAATGTTTGTTAAAAAGAATGTTGTATTGTGCAGGTAACGGGCAAGAATTGTTATCAGCGTTAGGTGTTACTCTGGTATGCCACGCTTCTAGTGTTCTTCTGGTTCTGAAAGAGCCTTTGTCAATAATTAATGCGTTCTCAAAATCAATGGCGTGGTTGTTGGACCAAGCGTGATTAGCAATTTTTGAACCTTTGGCCGCAGTTTTGGTGTTTCTCAAATGTTTTTTTTTCGGGTATTAAAGCTCTGCCGGTTTCCCCAATGTAACACCAAGAACAATTTGTACAGGGAATTTTGTACACGACGTTGGTCTGCGATCCATCGAAGGTCGAATTTCGGAGCTGGGAACTGTTGTTGTAGAGTGGTAAATGGCTTGTTTACAACTGTGACATCGTGTTTTTTCAGGACACGTGTCAAAGGTTCAGTAATTCATCCGTTCCCCCTAAAAATTTGGAAAAGGTGCGTTGATGATAGCTTCTGCATCATTGGAAAAGATGATGTCTCAGCCTTCCATGACACATTGAACTCAATTGACAAAAACATCTCGTTTACTATCGAGACCGAATGTAACGGAAAAATCTCCTTCCTCGATACTCTGGTCTCCCGTAGAAATGGAGTC
>JAHPZR010001720.1:17500-21453 GCA_019787425.1 Platygyra sinensis
CTGAACTTTTCCCTGATTATAAAACTCGGCGTCCTGCCTTGCCGTAACATATTACTTTGACCACGTAACATCTCACGTGAATATTTTGTTAAAATTTGGTAAATCGGCGAATTGGTGGCGAATTTTAAGTCTATTGATCAATAAATGAGCGTTTTCGCTGCAAATTGAAATTATCTACCTTGCTACGTCTGGAATGATCTTTCTTGATTTCGATTTTAGAAGATATAAATGATCAAAAGTCGAATTTTGTTGAAAAATACGACCTTTTACCCTATTTCTAATTTTTTTTTTTTTCTGTGAGAAGAGGGATGTTCATTCCAAAGGTGAGAGGATGAAAATAATTGACCTGCGTCTAAACCGTGTTTTTGCAGGATCATATTACTAAAAACCTCCACCAATTTCTCAAATAATAGCTTTTTGGCACTTAACGTCACGTTGTATGTCACGTCACCCCTCAGAAGTACTAATTCTACTTTAAAATGTTCAGGACGTTGCCAAAAATGTAAAACTGGACGTGCTAATTAGAATTCGACAAAAAAGGTTACAGGAGTCCTCTTGAGATACAAACCCATAAATCTGAAATGAAGGGTGTTTGAAATGGGTTATTCTTTTGTAATAGTAATCGTTAACGTCACAAACTTGCTTGGGAGGCGGGTGGCCACATGCCTGATCGAGCGGTCCGGGTTTGAGCTCTGGCCTGGGGCCGCCTTGCGTTGTGTTCTTGGGCAGGTCATTTTACTCTCACAGTGCCTCTCTCAACCCAGGTGTATAAATGGGTACCGGCAAACTTAATGCTGGGGGTAACCCCGCGATAGCCTGACATCCAATCCAGAGGGGAATAGAAATACCCCCAGTCGCTTCATGCCGCAGAAACTGGGATAAACTCCGGCCTGATGAGCCACTAGGCTCGTATTCAGAGTGAACTCTACCTTACAACTAGAAACTAATCTTTATCCATCGAAAGAGAAATTCTGAAAAATGTGCAAACCGTTATGAGCTGCTGCGTACATAAGTACAATGTGAAAACATACCATGCCTCTGTGGGATTCATCTCGTCATAGAGATAAAATATTCTCAAAAAGCTGAAAGACTAAATTCAAGCCATGAAATGTCTCCGTCTTCTAAATATAACTTTTTGCAATGAAACGACGTAAATGGATAAACATTTTTTGGTTTTTTGTACACTCAGTACATGACAATTTGATCAGTTTTCTCACTTCTCGCGTAACCTGCGTGGCGCGTGATACAAAGCACGTAATCGATCTGCTTTACACCGCTAGGTTAAAAAAATAAGGCTATGTTCTGAGAGAAATGCATGAGTAGTTTTAGCGTATGAATTACATCACATCAGTCATTTTTTTTTTGTTTGTTTGAAATCATTGCGTGAAAGGTTTTTTTTTTTTTGCGGAACTCCGACGCTGAACCGTAAGACCACAAAATAACGTAAAAGAATGGCTGTATGGAAATGTAAACAAACAATTTCTAGCACAAAGTGTGATTTGCATTGAAAAACTAACGACTGCAATGGAAAATGAACTTGTTTAAAAGGAATAAGCACCAGTTTTGTTTTCCATGTTAAAATCATTGAAGAGAAAACTTCTGTGCACGGAATGTTGTAGATGGGATAAAAATTAAACGTTTTTGCAGCTGTATAGGCGCTAGTCCATTGTCACAGTTTGACTAATATGATTGAATTGCGCGATATCTTTTCGTTAGACAGCCCCGCTAAACAACAAGTTCTTTTCGTTAGACAACTATTCAATTTGAGCAGTTTTCGTGCGATTTCTGGCCCTGCGATATATTTTACGGTTCACGTTCGGATTCTTTAAAGTTTTCCGTATCGCTTACCGCGTGAAGGATCGCAGAGGTATGTTGTCATAGCTTTCAAATAAAAACTGTTTGCTTTGAACGTCTTATTAAATCTCTTGATTCAGTTTTTGGCAATGTGTGACAAAATCCCATCAATTGACCATTACGTGACATAGAAATGAAGTCGACATCAAACGCCATATTTACATTTCGACGAGAAGAGAACATAAGCTTTTCTCTTTACTAGCAAGAGACTGACGCTAGCAGGCTTCACTACTTTTATGGATTACTGTTTTAGAACAAGGGACAGAAATGTGCTGGATTTTCTCGGATTCATTGGTTGAATGTCAATGAGAAAATGATGTACTTCCCCGAACACCACGCGCCGCAATGATATCGTGCTTGTAGGATTCTGAATACCGTATGCCAGTACTTAAATGTAATGTCTCACAGGAGGTAAGCTTAAACATGACTTTTCTGCCATAGTTTAAGTCCGAATACCGAGGAAATCAAATACAAGAAGACATTTTCAGGTTCCTTTTGATTATCGAATCCCAGACACTTGCCTATTGTCTTCGTTTCTAGCAGGTTAGTGTTGTGATTATCACGATTTTGACAGCGGTAGTACTCAGCGCTGATTTGAAGCCCGAAAATAATTTTTATGCCATGTTTTACACTGCCATTTCGTCTTTCGAAACGGCAAAATCTTAGGTATTTCGGTGTTTTACCGGGTAGCGAATTTGCCGATCGAAAAAGTGTGCATAATTAAGAATTTTTAGGAAGTGAATTTTGGTGATTTTAAGCGGCTCTTCGTGACCTTGAAAATTAACCCACAGAGGTATAATTGGCCTCAAACGACTTGTAAACTCCTCAAAAATAAATTTCCAGGCTCAAAATGGAGTATTATTTTGATGGGGATTAAGCAGAGCGAAGTTCATGAGAAGATATTAGTCACTGAATTTTGCGTGTTTTTGACCAGAGGTGGGACCGCAACGGATTTTTGATTTTTTAGCAGGTTTAAAAAAATATTTCAAGAAAAATATCCCATCACGTTTCTAGGCTTACCATAGGCTATCTCTGAGAAGAATACGAAAAATTTTGATTTTTCATCATGTGCCACATATTTTTGATATGGCTCGGTCCTAGTGGACATTCCCTCTTAAGCGCACAAATTTTAGGAGTAATGGATTATTAAAGATTTCATCCAAATGTTTGCTTTAAGTTCGTGTTATAAACGTAAGCCCCAACAACTAAAGACCAATTAACCGTCAAACTTCAAATGGCCTTAAATTTAACCGTCAGCTGTCAAAACGGCTTATTTTGTACCGTCAACAGTCAAACGGACACGCACATTGAGTACCCCCGAGCAAGAACAGTGCTTTTACTCACCTATCTTGTTTACCACTGCCAATCTTCCCGACAAGACAATGGACATCATCAACATCGAAAAAAAGAAACAGGGCAAGACTTTAACAACGAGCCTTTTCATCTCAAATGCAAGCGAGGGTAAAACGACATTAGTACTTCATTTACTGAGAAGCGAGAGGCTTGTAACCTCGTGAGAGAATGATGCAAGTTTACTGTAGTAAAAATAAACTTATATCAAAAAATGTTTCTTAAGAACTCCACTATCTATTGATTGGCCAATCGCCTGTTTGGATGACATAAACTTATAAATTTTTCATCCTATTTATTAATTCCACAAAGACTAATATCGATTTCAAATATGGAGTTCACTAGAGCGAAAAATGTTGTTTGAGAGGTTCTTCAAAATTCAAGATGAAGAACAGCCTTTTCTAATTTTTTTTTTTTTTTTATTAGTTTTACAGATTTGAAAATTTCGCTTGGAGGTTAGAATTGCCCCTTAACAAGAAATGGCTTTGAGACATTCAGGTTGAGCTTGTTTGCTTAGTTGATTGGCGAGGATTATCTTTTAGGCTACTGCATTTTAGAGAAAATGAAATTTGTGGAGTACTTGTCACAGAGGCTTTCAGTGTGATAGAATTAATGGCAATCCTCACGTCTATGCTCCACTTTCAACACAGTTAAAAGACATTTTGTTCGTAATTAACATGATTAAACAGATTCTCCTTTTTCGCGTTGTGATGATGTTAAGGAAGTAGGGAGATGTTGGATTTCAATTT
>JAHPZR010001721.1:0-10455 GCA_019787425.1 Platygyra sinensis
GCTATCCATAAAAAAAATATTTTAAGTATCTGCATTTGTGAGAAAGTGCTTTATGTACAAGAGTACTGTTGTCGTGACTTTGCGACAGTAAAATTTCATGGATACTGCAGTCTTGTTAAAATAGAGACTTCTTCGCTCTCGGAAGAAAGCTCAGAACAACAACGATAAATTCTGACAACGGGTTTCTTTTTCTTGATATACTATTATGGGAAACCAATTCAGGGCATTAAATGCCCCGTAAGCTATTTCATTTGGCAAATGAAACTTAACGTTGATATATTGTGTAAGCTTTCCTTGCTAATTCACGCTTATACCTGTAGTTGCAGTGCCAGAAGTATGAAGTTTTACCTTCCACTGGTAGCAGCAGCTATAGTGACTTTCCTTATTTCCTTGGAGTTTTCTTTAGTAAGGATGTCAACTCTGAACTGCGCCATGATGGAGACCGTACAATCCATGACCCTACTTGACTTCCTTCCCCATCTTCTTCATCGCTCATGAAACTGGGGTCCAGCTGTAGCAAAGCCTGCTTCTCAGAAGTGGAAGCAACTTTCACCCTCTTAACGAAGAGCTGCAAAGAGACATTTCATTTTAATGAGTTACATGCAGTAAAAATACAAATTTGAAAATGGAGATTAAGGTTGCTACAGTGCACTGACATTTCTTGTTTCAGTCATCATACAGTACAGCTTTTTGTGTTTATGTAATGAAAAATCATTTTACGAAATGCTTTGATACTAGTAACGCTCTTCAATCACTCGTTTAGCGACTCTTATTTTTTTTTATCCGGCTGTAGAAGCTGCAGTGTTGAAGGACTTGTGTCCGGACTAACGCACCTAAGTTACAGTTGACGGCAAAATAAATCCAGGGACTATAATTGGCAAGGGATAGATTACGAAAGTTTGTTTTCAGCGATTGTTAAACAAGGGAATTAATATATTAAATCGCAATAGATTAGTAGCTTTTCCGGGATTTCTGCTCAATTTGTTCGTGAATAACGAACAATCCTTTTTTTTGCAGTGTCCAGTGAAATATGACTCTCGTTAATTAGTGTACTCTGTTCAGTGATACAGTGTGTCAAAAGAAAAGTGAAATTACCACTTGAATAGTTCAGATTTTCAAATTAAGTTTGCTGGCTCGTCCTAAGAACACTCGACTCCTTCCTAAAGGCCACATAGCAAATACTGCTACTTCACAATGTTCTTGAGATAGAAGCTTTTAAATTTAACAAAACATACGAGAAAACAAGCTTTTTTAAAACAAAATAATGCTGGAATTGCTATATTTTTTCTAACTTACCCTTCAGTAGATCCACAGGAAATAAGGAAAGTCACTATAGCTGCTGCTACCAGTGGAAGGTAAAACTTCATACTTCTGGCACTGCAACTACAGGTATAAGCGTGAATTAGCAAAGAAAGCTTACACAATATATCAACGTTAAGTTTCATTTGCCAAATGAAATAGCTTACGGGCATTTAATGCCTGAATTGGTTTCCCATAATAGTATATCAAGAAAAAGAAACCCGTTGTCAGAATTTATCGTGTGTTCTGAGCTTTCTTCCGAGACGAAGAAGTCTCTATTTTAACAAGACTGCAGTATCCATGAAATTTTACTGTCGCAAAGTCACGACAACAGTACTCTTGTACATAAAGCACTTTCTCACAAATGCAGATACTTAAAATATTTTTTTTATGGATAGCACTGCGTGAAATAAACAATTTCGTCGAATTTACGGGACCGTGATTTTCCACGACACTCGGCGAAACGTAGATCGGAACGTGACGTGTCAGGGAACGTGAAGTGTCATAGCGTGTCATGTTCATGACACGTGCGTCGCGGCGTGTCAGGACAAATCATGGCCTGGGTACGTCTAGTGTGGCGTGTCAAGGGAAATCAGGGCAGTGATACTTAACGGCACGTTTTCATTAAATCAGCCAAACTACTTCATTGTCAAGGCTCATTTTCTGGGTACCAGAACTGAAATCTGGGGACGTATTTACGTTCGTTTCATTTCTAAATTTTACATTTAACAAGATAGAACACATACACACTGTTAGCTCTTTGGCTGAAGTACATATCTCGATCTCGTACAGGTGTTTACACGCATACATCTTGTATTCACGGTGTCATAGACGCTTTACGCCTGCGTGTGGAGCGAGTAAAGGGTAAAGGTATTTTACGCTCCGTTTAAGGGAATTGCGTAAAGGTATCATTCTCTTTTGTACGGATTTTATGTAACTTAATTGTACGCTCCGTTACGGGATTGCAAAAAGGAATCAGTAACGCATCTTTACGCTTCGGTACGAAACACTTTAAGTTGTTTTTACGTAACTTGACGCTCCGTTACAGCATTGCGTAGAGGTATTTTTGACATATCTTTATGGCGCGTAAATGTATGTTTACGCACCTTCACACTGGGTTAATTTACGTTTCTTTACGCATCTTTACGATCTTTTCCTAATAACTTCCTCGTGCAATTTTTGAAACCCTTCCTTTTTCACGTTTGGTTATTTTTTCTTTAACAGCCTCCCATGTTTACCTTTGAGCCCCCGGATTATCTATTATTTGACAGCCCAGTTTGGGCTAAAGAAAAAAACTGTCACGATATTCTTAGAATTAAGATATCAGAAATGGATGTAATGAAGTTACTGAGAAGAGTTATGACCTCCCTCAAGAAAAATCAGCACAAGTAAACACCAAGTAATTAACACATTAGCTGTTGTTCAAAATCGCACAATTTATTTGATCAACTATATGCTTAGGCGTTACACAGCAAACCACGATCAGCAGTAACAAGTGGAGTAAATGAAGTAAAAACAATATTCGTATTGATTGTTCGATATTTGATTATTTTAATGTAGTAATAATGTATTGAAAAAAGGCTAAAAAATTATTCTTACATGAAGTTCTAAGCAAATCAATGATTGAGTTAGCTGTGACCAGAAATGTGTTGTTGAAGATAAATCACATCTTAGATGCATGTATTTACATGTATGATCAAACTGGGAGGAAACACTGGATGAAATCATGGATTTGACTTTATTTGGCTAGAAGACAAATGTTAGACAAATCTGATATAACATTTGTCGGGAGACAAAAGAGGCTAAAGTTGAGACAAATATGTCATCACATATGTCCAAGACAAATGTATAACAAATGCATTATAAATACGACGCCACATTTGTTAAAAGACAAATATAGGGTAAAACTGAATAAATTTGAAGCAGAAAACAGTGATGTCTTAATCGCTATATATCTTTCTCCTCATTGATTATTGAGTGTTTTTTCACAGGTAAATGTCTGGGTTTGAGGTTTTAGAGCCGAGCTGTTATGTAATTTCAATTGAGAAAGAAAGTAAAAAGAAGTAGTAATTAAATAAACAAACAAATAACAGCAAGGAAACAACTTTCAATTATCCATTACCTAACAGTTTATTCTTTAAAATTATATATTTAAAAGTCATCAACAAACAGTATAACAATTTTGTAAATTACTCTTTAATACTGTCCTACTCTTAGCTGAGTATGATAGCAATCCCTTTGTTACAAGAGTTTCAAACTTTACGCCAAGGGATGTGAATTTCTGTGCAGGAACCTGAAAGGTCATGTTATGATTTAACTGCCTTTCGACAACTTGCCTTGCCAGAAGTCCATAATGTAAGTCCGACGACTTTCATAAAAACAGCCCGGCACGAAGTTGTGTTAAACAAGCGCGACGAAACGCGAAGTCGTGAGAAACTCAAGCGACTACATGTAATGGATTAGAACGCCGCGGAAATGGACATTGAAGATGTCTGTTCGATAACCTGTAACGCTTTTGACTTATTTGATTTTTCCTCGAGGTTACTTTTGAAACGAAATTATTGATGTATTTGAAACGACTTGCAACGAAACAGTGACGACCTGTACAGCAGCATTTTGAGTGCCCGGCCTTCAACAAGCACCGATCAGCGGCTTCCCAAATTAGATACCAGGTTCTCTCGGTTCACGCGCCATTTTTTGGCGTCCTTTTTAAAAGGTGTGAAAGCCGGGAGCTTGTATCGATCTCTTGGTCCTTTTTCACTGTTTAAAAACACTACTTTGGCGGATAAAATTCAGTTCACCTTCTCTTCTTCTCTGTGCACGATCTCAAGCAGTTTTCGGTAGCATACATTCGGTGAAAACATCGATACATAGGGATGTACGAATCAACAACAACAGGTAAGCCATTGTTGTCTTCCCGTGTGTCTTGTGCGTAGAAGTAAGTTAAGCTGGCTGGTGCACGATATACCAAGTGAATAGCAAGTCTCAAGTTACGTCACAAAGAACACAACAATGATTCCTATCCCTTACACAATAACACAATAGACTTCACACAAAAGAACGAGACAATAGTGCATATATTGACTTGGTATATCGAGCATCACCCGTTAAGCTTCAGTTGTAAAGTTTGCTTAAGATGTATGGAATTACCTCTGGTTGTAACCGGAGGCTACGTAAAAGACATTGAACACTGAATTCGCTCTCTCAAATTTTGGGTTTTGGTCCTGACCCACATTCTCTGACATTCAGTCTTTGTCACACAACAGTTTGATTTAAGATCTGTTTGGCAGATGGAAGTTAATGTAACCTTGATTTCAAAAGACACAGTTATGTCAATGTTGGTGAATTAAACTGTTAGATCAAACTAATATACAATGTAAAATCTACTGATTAATTTATTATGATATTTTCCTTAGTACATGCAAGCTTGCTTTGATGTTTCCCAATATGGATTTACACATAAACTTAGCTAATCTTTTATGCATATTGTATTTTATTTATAGGATAAAGTAAAATTGGTAGTGCTTCATGTAAATTCCCTGGCATACTTACTTGAAGAAAAAATCAAGAAAATCTGTAAAGTAGAACCCTGGCTTACAAGACACTGTATGTATTTATGACTATTTAGGGCAGGGGTTTCAAAATGTTTTGAAGTAGGCAGTCAATGCAACTCTGGAAAAGTAGGCGTCTGTGATAAGCGAGGGGCCTCCAGCGCCTCGATTCTAAGGGGGTCTGGGGGGCATGCTCCCCCAGAAAATTTTGAAATCTGGAAGCTCGGAAATGCCATTTTCAACATTCTAATATCTGTTTCAGAGGTAAATTGTGATTTGAGTTTTTTTTTGAACAACACTTACATCCTTTTGCGTATGTTTTATTGTTACAAAATTGAGTGTGAAGTTACTATGCTGTCTTAAAGATTTGCAGATATTTGTCATGAGTAGACTGTTACGACCAGAGTAGCCGGCGACATACAATCAAGTAGCCGGCGGAACTCCGGCGGTCGCCAGCTTGTTTTGAAACCACTGTTAGGGGGCCATAGGGACTTTTTTAAGATTAATGTTGTAAGAGCTATTGAAAAATTACATTGACAAACAAATTTTGGCATTTCACTAGTCAGTCTCTATATATTATACATGTATATACTGTAAACAAGGTGATTTGCAGATCTTTTTTCAGAGTGCTCAATAGTTAACTAGAGGGTGATTTTAGCAGATGACGAACTGAGCAGCTGTAAATTTGACTTGACATTTTATTGCCATTTAGTTTCGTAGCACACAACTTGTGTGCAGCACTCATCAGATAAAATTGCCAAATGCAAATTTACATATTATTGCACTGGTTTGAAATACACATGTAATCATTGGAAATATGATAGCTACAATACATGAATGCTTTTTACAAAGCAATGCAAAGTTGGAAATTATAGATAAATGCTGTTACTTTGTGTGACAAGAGGAGCTCTAAAAGTTAAAATTTAGCATTTGTCAGGAGATTTTATTTTTGGCATGCCTACTTGAAGTTATCAGTTCATTCTGTTTGTTCAGAAAGGGTAACTCAGGTTTACAAAGGCACTTCTTCCAGAGACAGAGGTTACATTGATTTTAAGTCGGGTTATACAGTGTATGGGGTGGCTTGTTTCAAAATCTTTCAAGTGACTTTGAACTTTGACTTATTGTCAAAGTAACTAGGAACTGCTCCATGTAACCCTGCTTCAAATTGGTGTAGCCTATACACATGTACCTCTGGGAGGAGTATTTTATTTGTTAACCTGAGTTAGCCTCTCTGAAGAGACAGAATGAACTGATAACTTCAGATAGACATCCAAACAAATGCCTCCTGAAAAGTGCTAGATTTTTAGTGTGTAAATATTTTAAATTTTTTAGTGTGCATTTTCTTTTTCTTTCAATGATTTTCCTGGCTGGCCTCAATAGGCACTGCTACCTGTGGAGCCATGGGATTAAGGCTTAATTGAGAACTAATAAAATATCGTTGTTGCTGTATTTCAATGGCAACAGAGTTTACTTATAATCTCCAGCTTTTCTTTGTTTTGAAAAAGTGTTCATATTTCCAATGGTTGCATGTGTATTTCAAATCAGCGTATTCACTGTAATGTTGTAAACTCAAATTTGGCATTTTTTTCTGATGAGTGCTACACACAAGTTTTGTAGTACGAAACTAAAGTATTAATGAAATGCCAAGTCAAATCTACATTTAATCAGTTTGTCATTTGTTATTTTATATATTGTATATACATTGTGCAGTTCCAGAAAATATCCATACTCCCCCCACCCAGGGGATTGGAATTTCCTGGAGGGTGGGGGTTCTGTAAGGCCAAAAAAAAATGAAAGAAATTTATGAAGCTTAATTGGAATTTCAAGAGGGTTGGGGGGTTTCGGGGTCTTAGAAAAAGTCCCTTCCGTGGGGGAGGTATGGATATTTTCTGGAATTATACAATATAAGAAAGGAATATGCTATATTGTCAAACTACAGTGGAACTTTGATATAATGAAGGGTCAAAGGATTGGCAAAGTATGTTTGTTCAAACAAGGTTGTGTTGTATCAAGGTTCTTTTCAGTATGGTTAACTGTTACTGGGGCCATGAAAATATTTTGTTATACTGAGGACTTCTTTATACACAGAGTACATGCAGAGGTTTTGTTAAATCAAGGTTCCACTGTACTAACCATATTCCTTTCGAAGGTGAATAAATTTCAAAATTGAAAATCAAGTTTCATTACTCATTTTGACAGTCTGGTTAAGAGCTGAAAACTCAAAACAATATTGAATTTGATACTCACATTTCGCTTGAATTAATGCACAAAAAGTTTGCACCACATCTCGCAAAAAAATAAAGGTGTTCTAGAGGTTGCATACATTTATCGGTGCAACATGAAACATCTTCTGTAACCTTGAACATTGTTGCTTGAATCTTTTTTGAATGTTTTTAAGCCTGCAAGCTCTTGCCCTTGCATCCTTTCATGCTTTGTTTGCACTGTAAACTTTGTTGTGCAACACAACTCTCTCTTCTCTCAAAGGGATCTTAAGTATGTTCTCGCATGCTTTTATAGAAACACAGGTGCTTACAGTGTACTTTTCCAAATGTACAAACCTTTTGTTATTCGATCCAGTCAGTCCACTAGCGTCATGTTTTAAGTCATTTGACCAAAGGCAAAGTGGAATGGAGGCCAACGCTCCTCATGACCAGTTACGGGTGGCACAAGAGTCAATGGGTTATGTGGACATGATCACCATTTGGACTTCCCAATTGACTAATTTTATAGTAATTCACCTCTGTTAGATGGTCATCTTGTTACTGACCAGACCCACAATTTTATGGTAATGAGGATTTTTTGCTAATGCTTGCACTGAACAAAGTCAGTGACTTGCTTAACCAAATCAAGTTATGCAACTCAAATCACAGATGACTGTGACTAAACAGAAAACAAATATTAAAAATGCCAACATCAGTTTCAATTCTTAGCTTCCTTTGAAACTGTATGAAGACAGCAGGGGTTTCATTAAGGGCCAGGCACAGGTTTACTAATTTGAAATAAAACACTTTTAGTAGTATCGCTCAAGAATGATATAGTTGTCCTAAAGTGAACAGTGTTTGTCTTTGCCATAAAGTTACTCATTTAATCATAGCACATGTTTGCTCGTGCTTGGTTCACTGACTGTAACAAACCTTGACATCTTCTTCAAATTTACAAAAACACAAAAAGCTGTACTGTATGATGACTGAAACAAGAAATGTCAGTGCACTGTAGCAACCTTAATCTCCATTTTCAAATTTGTATTTTTACTGCATGTAACTCATTAAAATGAAATGTCTCTTTGCAGCTCTTCGTTAAGAGGGTGAAAGTTGCTTCCACTTCTGAGAAGCAGGCTTTGCTACAGCTGGACCCCAGTTTCATGAGCGATGAAGAAGATGGGGAAGGAAGTCAAGTAGGGTCATGGATTGTACGGTCTCCATCATGGCGCAGTTCAGAGTTGACATCCTTACTAAAGAAACTCCAAGGAAAAGTTGACTTACAGTCTGGTTCCTCCCACCCAAAGAACAGCAGGGTACATGGACACCAAGCACACGTCCCCCACCACCTTCATCACCAGCTTGGGCTTTAGGTGCTGTTGACAGAGACAGCAATCTAAGGTCTCCTTCCCGGCAGCCACCTTCTCCCTATCCAGAGTCCCCATGTTCTCCTCAGAGGGGTACCTTTAGTAGCGAGGAAGATGTGAGCAGCGAAAGTGGCGGCGAATGCCATATTTTAGACCATGCAGACAGTCCAGTTAAACGATGCAGAAATAAGCGTGTACGACCAATAGATGACTAACTTGCACTGTTTTGGTGTTGTTTCCATTCAATAATAATTGAAATTCCAATTTGAAATCTGAAATTATATCTTATATTATAGACCTTTTCCGCATTCCACTTCAGTGCGTACAAACAATAGCACCAGAGCGAGGCTGGGGTGGACAATTTCATACATTTACTGTATTTTTGTCCACCCCGACCTCGACTTGGTGCCATTGTTTGCTGGAATGCGGGAAAGGTCTATTGTACACAAGTGCTTTTTTCAAGGAAAGTTGTGCTAAATATTATTTATCTCATTCTTTTGGTTTGAACTACATGCATTGCTTTGTGTTATTGACAACCATGACAAGTTGAGACAAAACCACCCAAAACAGTGCATAACATAGTGCCTGTTGGTCTTTTAGAAGAACTGGATCCTTTTTTTTGATGTCATGGCAGTATTTATAATCATTATTTATTAATCAATCCATTTGATGGCAGAGCAAAGTTTCTGTTCTGAGTTACTTCTATGATTTATTGCAATGATAATGAGGATACATTCTTATTAATGGAAAAGAATTAATATAGGTTCTGGTTTCTTCTATAACTACTTGTAAATGGTCTAGATTGTCTGTTAACAACACTGGACTTTTAGTATATTATCAAAGTATATATTCATCAAGTGATGGTTAAAATGACAAAGTTTCCACAATACAATTACAATTGCAAACTTTTCCCATTAATAATTATTTGGACCTTTCCACTTAATATAATAATTAGGAGTTGTTGCAGTTGTTTCTAAGGAGTAGTTTCTGAGAATGTTATCCTTGTCACCATACATATTTAGATACAATTAGTTGTTTATTAGGGAGAACTGTTTTAAAATGATAGTTATTGTTAGTTATAGTGTACTAAAATCTGAAAAATAGTCCTTTTTTAAATAATCGCGTTATTGTGCACATGAATTGAACATCCTTATATGCAATAATAATGGTATCCAATAAAAGTTCTTAGCTTGAGCTTGGTTGTTATATTTATGCCACATGGTTATCAATGGTGTTTGATGGGAATTTGGAGAAGAATGCATCGGATAAACAGTACCTATTCAAGAGACATTGATGCCTTCTCACACTTTCGTTTCGTGAAATATCCAATAAGGGAATTTCGAGTGACACTTCACGTACCGGGAAATATCCGATAGTGGAATCTCAAATGATACTTCACGTACCGTGGAAAATCCGATCGGGAATCTCGAGTGACACTTCACGTACCGGGAAATATCCGATACTGGAATCTCAAATGATACTTCACGTACCGTGGAAAATCCGATCGGGAATCTCGAGTGACACTTCACGTATCATGGAATATCCGATCGGGGAATCTCGAGTGACACGTCACGTACCATGGAATATCAGATAGCAGAATTGCAAGTGACACGTCACGTACCATGAAATATCCGATATTGACAGTTCACGTATCGTGCAGCTTCGGGTGCCGGATTCCCATTATACATGTACTACCGTGGAAATTCGTTCGAAAATAACGGGTTGAGAGTAAAACTACTCGACTTGATAAGTTGTGCTCGCCTGCGGTACGCCGTTATTCGTCGCAAGTCAGGACGAATAAGACAATTTCCGGGCATTGACACGCCGCGTTTCAGTGAGGTGTCCGGAGACCGGATTTTCCTTGCCACGGAAAAAGTCCGATTCGGGAAAAATCCGGTTCTTGACACGCGGCGGACACGTCAGGTTTCATGGACCACGATACTCCCGGATTTGCCCGTATTCTCGAAGAATACGGGTCCGTATCGTGGGATTTCCGGGCCATGTCACGTCCTTTTTCACGCAGTGTAGTTAATTGAATAA